>JADHKO010000144.1:8488-74326 GCA_019925425.1 Ophiostoma pallidulum
CACAAATTGGGGGGGGCCGGGGGGCCACCCCCCCCCCCCCCCCCCCCCCCCCTCCTACCGCTGCCGCACAGGTTTTTTTGCTTTGCGCTTCTTGAAGAGGACGGCCTCTGCCGCAGGCGCGGGCCCGTCTGCTGGTTCGCCGTCGTTCGTTCCCAGTTGCAGGGCTGGGGCATCAGAGAGGCCCTTGAGGGCATTGTCTCCTTGTCCGTCGTCTTCCTGTTTGATCCGCGGCCGCGGCTGCGCTATGGGCGGTTCTGTCTTTGCGTCGCTTGTGTCCTCGGAGTCTTCCTTCTTACCATCTTCGGCTTCCTCTTTCCGTGGCTCGTTGTTGGCATCCTCCTCCGTTTTTGTCTCCCTCTTTGTGGCCTCCTCCTCCTTCGCCTCCTTCTTTGTCGGCTTTGCCAAGACGCTGCTCAAAAGACTGTCGAGGTCGCCGGTGCCGCTGCCTCCGGCTCCGTTGGCTGCTGCAGATGCCGCCGCCGCTGCCGCTGCTGCCTTCGCACCGCCCGGTATCATCGTGAGGCCGCCGCGACCCCACTGCCGTGGCCGCTTGAAGAGGCCCTGCACGGCGGCGTCGACGTTGATTTTGTCAAACTCCGCGTGGCCCTCGGGCAAGAGGCCAGCGCCGCCGCGGTCGTCGTCGCCGTCATCGTCGTCGCCGTCGCCTCCACCGCGCGGCCGCTTGCGCACACCCACCGCCCGCGATGCAGCCAGCCCCGCCGCCTTCGTTCCAGCAGCGTCCGCCCCCGGCTCCTCAATGATTCTTGTTTCTGTCACGGTCCAGTCGCCCGCCATGGCCAGATCGCCACGGAACTCGTCGGGGATGCTGACGCCCAGCTCTACCAGCTGCTCGAGCTGGTCGTGGGAGGCGGAGGTGGCGCCGGCTATCGGTGGCGCCTGTTGCCGGCCTTGCTGCGGCGTTGGTGGTGTTTGTGATGGTAGTGGTCTCGTCTTTGCGAAGCTTGGGCCGACGGTGCCTCCGGCGACCCCCCCGGGTGCTACTCCTGCTGCTCCTGCCCCCGCCCCGCTCCCTTCACCCGCCACCAGACCATTCAGCCGGGAAACCTCGCGCTTCGCCCGCTCGCGCTCGCGCTCTTGCCGCTCGTGGTCCCGGTGCAGGTCGCGTAGGGCGCGCTTGACGGCCGACTGGTGTTTGCCTGTGGCCTCGTGGTTCGCTCGTGCCGGCTTGGTGTCCATCACGTACGTCGTGCACAGCTTGCACCAGTACTTGGGCGTCGACTTCCAGTAATCGGCCATTGTGAACGTCGTTTCTGTTTCTCTCCCCGGCTTAGTTTTGTCTCTTGTTCATGGGAGCTTCTGAGGCTGCCGTTTTGGCTGGCACGGCGCTTTCTTTTAGCGACAGCCTCGCTACAGAGTGGTTCTTTTCCTGCTGACATAACACAGTCACATGATTTCCCTCGTCAGCCATTTTACGCCAAGCTGCAATCAAATCTCAATACGACGACCCAGACACAACATTTTGGAACGTCACATCAACCTTCGCGCCCACTTCGCCATATTTAACTCGGTGATATTTATACATTTTTATTGACATGCTCACAGTCTAGTTCGCATGATGACTTGCCTATCTACTGGCTTGTCTCCCAGTGCCAAAGTCCCAACGCGTCCCATCTTGCCATTAAGCACGGGAGAACAAGAGCGAAATGAACGAAACCAAAACAAAACAGGAAACCAAAACCTATCGCATATCAAGTAACCCCGAAATCCCCCGACCGATGACCCTCTGTTGAAAATGAATGGAAAGAAAAAAGGAATGAAATATTCGTTTCCGCGTGTCTCTTGTGTTTTTTTTTTTTGGGTTTCTTAATTGTGTTGCTCCTTCGGGAGAAAGGGTTCCCGTGTGGCTTGGAGGTATTAATTGACACCAAGTAGTGTCCATTAGTTCGCGAGACACTGGGATCAACACATGTTTTCTCCTCTCATGCATCTGCTTCCGCTCATTAAACGAGTGTTGTTTACAGAGCAAGGTAGGCACCAGCCAGACCAATGGCCAGGGCAGCCAAGGAGCCGACAGTGACGCGCAGGGCGCCGCTGGTGCTGACAGACGTCGGCGTAGAAGTGCTCGAGCTCGCCGTGGTGCTCGAGCCGATCGATGCGGTCTTGACCGTCGAGTTGCCCTTAGCCGTGGATGTCGTGAACGAGGCCGATGCCGTTGTCACGACTGCGGCAGTGGTTCCAGCGGCAGTTGCGGCAGGAGCAGTGGTCTCGGTAGTCGCCTCCACGGTGGTGCCGGCCGGCGTAGTGACCTGGATCTGGCCGTCCGAGTACTGACTAACGGGGACGGCCGTGTTCGTGGCCACAGACGTGGTAGAGATGGAGGCGCAAGGGGTGGTGTGGCCCTGGATTTGGCCTGGAGACAAAAGAGGTCAGCGCCGACTTGGTCAAGTGAGGTGAGAGAGAAGGTGTGGGAAAGGGGGGGAAGCGGGGGAAATGCGCAAACGTACCATCGCCGATCTGGCAGATTGCGACAGGGATCGTGGTGGTGATAACCTGGGGCTGGCCGTCCGAGATGGGCTTCACAATGGTGGTGGTGACGACCTGCGTGGCGACGACCTGGCCGTCGTTGGACTCGCTCGCGGCTGAGTCGCTGCAGGACATGGCGATGATCTGGACAGCCTCGCACTGCTCCGCCCAGTTGCGATCATACAGGTTATAAAAGTCGCCCGACTTGCACTGCCACCAGGTGGTAGTATCGCCCAGGGCGAGGGAGTCGTTGCCACAGACGGAGTAGCCAGCCGTGTAGATGGCACCAGCCTGCGGCGGGGCGTCAAACTGGAACTGGTAGTTGGAAGCAATGTAGCCAGTTCGGTTCTTCGCGTCAGTCAGAACACCGCCGGAGAGGGTCAGCAGCAGGGCACCGTCAGAGCCGCATGTGCTACGCTTCGCGTGCTGGGGGGCAGGGAGTTAGCCTTCTGAAAGAGGGGATGCCAATTCGGAGGTCTGTCGCCAGACGGGCGAGACGGGAAACAGGGAACTCACCTGGACCAAGTCCCGCTTGGCATTCTTGACGACGGCCACCGTCACCTCGAACTGGCCCGAGAAGTCCTTGCTGCAGCCGGACGGGTATGAGTCGGAGGGAGCAATGGACTCCGTGACGCCGCTGGCCAGTGCGGCGCCGAAGAGAGAGAGAAGAGCAACAGTCGACTTCATTGTGAATGTGGTGCGTACTCGGTGAGGAGTCTTAACTGAGGGCGGTAATGGTGAGGGGAGTGTGTATTAAAGCGAAAGAGATGCGGGATAGCGATGGATGGTTCCCAAAAAAAGACGGATGTGGCAAGCAGAAAAGAGTATGAAGCCAAACGAGTGGTCAGAGCGAGGCAGAGAAGAGGTAAACAAAGAACTCTTTGTCTAGATCTGTCCGGGGGGGCGTCTGGGTGGTTTTGTAAACAACGAGGGTGCTGTGAGCGAGTGACACAGAAATGGCGAGGAAAGAGCAGGGTACAGGGAAACACGGTGAAGAGGAAGGAGGAAAGGGAGAAGAGGGAAAGAGAGAGGAATTCTGACAAAGGGCAGGGAGGAGCGCAGGGAGACGGAAGGGAAGGGGGTTCATATAGGAAAGTCCCAGCAAGAGAAAGACGGCGAGCGTTCTTTGGCTTTCTGGCTATTTGGCCGCCGGCAGCCCATGTATCTTTTTTCTCTTCTTCTTTCTTCGACATGTTCTTCATGCATGCTCGCTTTTCCCTTCACACTGTTTTTCACATGGGTGTGGAGGCATCTGGAGCCCATTGTTGACGCAGCGCGTGGACTTGCAGTCGAGGCCCAGCCCGGTACGGAGGACAAAGTATCAGAGTACCACTAACAATACCAGGAAGAGAAAAAGATGGGGGCGGGAGTGGGGCCGCGCGCAGAGACAGGAGTGGGCAAAGGGGTGTTAAGTGGTTGCAGGGGCGCGGCGTGCTTGTCAAGATGCAGGAAGGAGCAAGAGGGGGGACAATAGGGCCACGGCGGGGGTGGCGGGTGCTGGTCATGAGCTGGTTCTTGCTCGCGAGTGAACAGGGGGGGCCAGCATGGGCAGTTGCTATGTGGTGATCGAGTGACAAGGTTCTTTCTCGTTCTCGTCTTCTCGTCCTGGTGTCCATCCATGCTGGCCGGTCGGACGACGCGATGTGTCATGGTTTTGCTTGCAGCTACGTAAAACTTGCCCGCCGGCCGGAGCCTGCGTCTTTCTGTTTGTATTCAGCAAACAGGAGGACTGGCAAGCATTGCCAGGCCGGAGCGCGCCCTCGAATACTACACGCACCCCTTGCCGTGCCGGTCTGTTTGGCCAATGGAACCGACTGGCCGCTCCCTTTGTCGCCTGCACGCAGCCGGCCTGCAGGCCTCGCCTGGCCAGCAACGCACCTGCTCTCTCCATACTCCGTAGTTTCGGCGAGCAGTGCCTCCCTCCTTTCTCAGACTTCCTCACTGGCTCTTTCCTCACCGTCTGTCTCCTCTCTCCCCCTGGCCCATTCCATGTAAACACCGGCCACCGCGCTTGCCAATCCCTGTCCCCCTCGGCTCGTCCGACTCTCCTCCAGCTAGTTGCTCTTGCCCTTCCTAGTCTCCCTTTTTCCTTCTTTTTCTTCTCTTCTCCGCCCTGGTGACCAGAGGCTGCCTCCTGTCTCCTGTCTCCTGCCTCCTGTCCCCCTCCCTGTCCCCCTCCTGTCCCCTGCCTCCTGCCTCCTGCGTGCTGCACCATCCCTCTAGCCGCTCCCTCCGCAGCTGCAGATTGGTCCAGCAGCGTGGCCCTCTCGGCCATGGGCCCGCCACGTCCTTTTTCACTGGCCAGACTCCTCTTTTGGCGGTTCTTTTCTTTCTCCTCTTTTCCCAGGTCGTTTGCTCCTCACTGCATTTTTTTCCTTCGCTTCTTCTCCCGCGCCCTCCATTCCCAGCCGCCTTCCTCCCTCGCCTCAGCTAAGCAGATCCGCCCCCCCTCCCCCCCCCTTTACTCCGTACACGACGCGGTTTCAGTGCCACACGCTCTAAGTCGTTTACGGCGATTTAGCGTGTTCTCCAGGGACAGAAGTCGCTTCATGCAGCCAGTTTTTCTTTTTATTTCAGGTACGGTGGCAAACTGGCAAGTTGACTCGGAAACTGTTGTCGCTGGGCCAGAATCGCCGTGCGCTTTGCTTGCGTGTTGGCTTCTCCGTTGCACCTTCCTCGCGCTGCGCCGCCCGCTTCTTTCTGGCAAGCACTTGCCGTTTTGCCGCCATCGTTGGTTGTTGGGGGCTTTGTGCTATATTTGGCAGTCCGTCCACTATCATCGGCCGCTGGTTCTTTCCTGATCGAGTCGTCAGCCTTCTCGTCACCACCCCATCCGACCGCTCGCTCTCCCGTACTTGTACTCGTATGTACTCTGCACGGGCATGTGCCGTGTGGGCGACGGCAGGTGGTCCGTACACGACGGTCGTTACGACGCACACGCAAAAGCCTGTTTGGGCAAGTGGGGAGAGCCAGATCGTTCCGACCGATCATCTGTGGGACGGACAAGGAAGGAACATCCCAGCTGAGGACGCCCGCACCAGCCATCGGCCAATGCTACGCTACGGGGAAGGCACGCTTGACGAAAGCTTTGACCACGAAGTATCCGGCAAGTACTCCGTATCTCCCCATATGGTGCGACCTGTGAGAAAAGCGCCGCTGTGGCAAACAGCAAGTCTCCTATGTATCTTACAGAGTACGACGCAAGAACACTACGGAGAACGCAGTACGGAGTACGGTCACAGAAAAGGCGACGGCAAGCAAAAGACGCAAGGAAAAGAGGAGATGGAAGCAGGCGGTCCACTTGGAGCGAGAAACTATTACAGAGTCGTTACGTGGCAACCCCTCAACGGACCCACATCGTGACGTCGTCGGTTGGGACAGCTTCGGAGGAGTTGGGCGAGGAAGGAGCTACACTACAACAAAAAAAAGCTCGGCAGAGAAGAAGGAGCGATTCTGGGAAGAGGAAACGGAGGGAAAGAGCAGATGACGAGAAGGGGCCGAAGGAGGAAGAGCCAGGGAAGCAACAGCAGGCCTGCACCACATACACTTGCGATGCAACATGACATGGGGCATCTACACTCTTTGCTTGGCGCCGCAGTTTATGCTTCATTCGAGTTTTCAAGAGCTCCCATTTCTGCGTTTTACCCGGGTCGAGGCGTCAAAACAGCCAGGTTTGGCTGCATCGCCTGCCTCTCTTGCCTCCCCTGACCCCCGGTGTGCTTGACGGAGTACGATGTAAGATACTTCGATCTCTGTCGCCAAATGGAGGAAACGGCAATGAGCGGCGTCATCGATCTGTATCGGGACGCCTCCTAACGAGCAACGGCTGCCCAGTTTGTTTGTTTCCGTCTTTACCCTGGCCGCGCTCCCCTCCTCTACGGAAAGGCCGTGCGGCTCCCGTCAGGATGCGCCACCCTCCGCCGTCTGTGGGCTGCACGACCTCCCTGTTCTCTCTCTCTCTTGTGGAGAAGTACAGAGACGGGCTGTCTCGGCCATTGGCTACGGTGTGCTCGAAGCTTGGGAACACCCATTCGATCAGACCTAGACCCGCCCGGTTGTCGATGCCTTTGTGGTTGTTGGCACCAGGGTTCGCTCCGGGTTTGCTTTACAACACTTGGTCGAAACTACCAGACCGGTACCACAAAATCAGCACAGCCAGCCACGACGAAATAAAACACCTCAGCTCTGGCAACCCCCCCCCTCAGAACGACTGCGGAAGGTAGAGCGAGAAAATCGAAAGCCGGCCTCGCAAGTGCTGGTGCGTCTGGCGTGGTGGCTCGCTGCTAGGTCAAGTCTACTGCGTGTATCGAATTCTATTTCGAGCTGGCCTGGACGCGCGTTGCTACGGGTAAGCCATGCTCAAGAGCCGGCCGACACCGCCGTGCCATGATGCACTGTACGGAGCATCAGCATATGGATGTACATATAATGTATCTTTACTGGGCTTGGTCGCTCCACTTCAGCGACATAAGCAGTACATCTGTGGGAAAGACTCCTCCCGGCCTCCTTGTCCTTTTTTCGGTCTTTTTTCCGCTTCCTTCCCTTGTTGCTGCGTGTGGTGGACCCAGCCACAACTCTACGTGAGGGGCTGCGGCACGGAACCTGTGCCGGCTGCTCCTGTTGACCGCAAAGTACGACGAGTCCTGTCAGCGAGACCAGAAAAGCATTCGCTAGAGTGAATTCAGCCATGGATGGAATTGACACGACAACGATGACACGGCAGAGATGGCCCGACAACCACATCACCAGCCCTAACGGCCTGTCCTTGTAGCTTCCGTAGCTACGCAGCTCCCAGTCGTTCATGCATGAGAAGAAGGGCCGAGCCACTGGTCTTTTATGGAGCTGAAAGCAGTCGATAAGAGGCCGAGTCATGTAGGAGAGACAGACGAGCTCCTTGTCGTGTCTCCCCTCGAAACAGAGACCGAGCTTTGGCCCCTCTCATTCTTGGCCATTGGTCTCCTATATGTGACTCTCACATAGGATATGCGGTTCTCATACAAGTGCCATTCAATGGACAGGCCGTATGTTATATTCCGATGCATGGCAGCAGAGACTTGCCGTTGGCACACAGTATGATAACTGCGGTAAGTTGGCCGTGAAAGGCCTCCCAGGTCACAAAGCACGTCTACCATGCCCACGGAAGTAAGGTCCTTTCAATGTTCAAACCATTCATGTCTTATCATGCTTGAGTCTCCCTCTGAGAAAGCCACAGCTGGCGACCGCAATTCTCGTAAGGGGAAAACATCTTTTTCATCTTGGCGACTCGTTTCCTGTCTTTTAGTTTTTGACCGGCTTTCATCAATCAGCATCGAGCAGAAGGCCCAAAAAACCGAGATACATATGCCATCAACAGCAGCCGACGGGCCGGTCACCGGATGTTCTGGGGCTTTGATTCTGGTCTTTCAATACATGCTTCTTCCCAAGAACCTCGTCCGCTTGGTGAACGCGCGCGGTACGTGTCAAACCTCGTTCACCATCAGGCACCGTCGATCGACAACCAGTTTGTAGAGAGATGGCCGTCAAACGCCAAGGGAGAGGGAACCGCCTCACCGGAAACCTATGAACGTCAATTGTCAGAGATTCATTGCATGTGAGCTGTCGCGCCTGGTGATGCAAATAGGAGAGCACGCAAGTAGCCAGAAAAATGTGGAATGTAGAATGTGGACTGCTCCCCATCTTCACACGGCCTGTCGTGTCCCGTTAAAAAGCCACCGAGCCCGCCCGGCCGCCCCCGTGTACGAGGTAACTAACACTGCCATCGAACAGAACGCACCCGAAAGAAATGCAACCCCGGGGGGAGCTGATGTGTGAAGCCTGGTCCATCCGCCCCTGGATTGCCCGAGGACGAGAAGATACCGTAGATAGAGCGAGAGGGACAGACAAACAAAGAGGCGAAGTGTGTACATTAAGAACAGAAGATGGAAAAATAATGTTTAAATAAATCAAAGGTCCGCGATCCCAAAGCCCCTTCCGAGTTTCACGAGACCACAGACCGCCTAAAGAGCCCCGCGTTAAGCACCATAGTACGGCAGTGGTTGCCGGGGATGGTGCTCTCCCGAGTACTCGGGTGCGGGCGTCCCCACCGGGCTGACCGGCGCTGGGTACGTGTACTGCTGCACGGGGGCGGGCGCCACGTAGCCCTGTGCTGGTGGGTAGACGTAGGAGGGGATGTTCTGCTGCTGTTGCTGTTGCTGCTGATACACTGGCGCATCGACCGCGCCCATGGCGGCGACGGGGACGGGCAGCGTCACGGCGCTGTAGCCGCTGTTGAAGCCCCGGGGAGAAGGCGCTCGGCCGTCGTGTAGAGGGCTGTTGCTGTACATGTGCGCGTTGTTGGCAGCAGCGCTGTAGCCAGTCGAGTCGTATGCAGGGTCATAGCCCGGGGGCGGTGCGTCGTGGAGCTTCATCTCGACGACACCGGCATCGTTGCTGGCGACGCCAGCCGTTTGGTCCCGCTTGTGCAGGCGCACCTGGTGCGCGAGGTACGCAAACGAGGCAACAAAGAGGAGCCTGTTGGGGTCGGTTGTCAGTTCGGATACGTGGGATCAGGAAGAGGCAAAAGAGCATGACATAGTCTGGGTCTCTGCAAGAGAGAGGAAACGTACATCTCCAGGGCCGATAGACCGGCAATGGCACTCATCTTGGCCAGCGCGCCATTTCCAGCGACGGCGTAGCGCTTGGCCAGGTCCCGCTTGGACGTGTAGCAGGTGTCGGCGTTGAACGTGCTGCCGTTGTCGTAGCAGGTCGCCGTGGTGGCGTACTGGAAGGTGCCGCGCAGAGCGGCCACGGCACCCATGGAGGCCAGCCAGAAGATGACCATCAGCAGGTCGAGCGCCAGCACGGCCCAGTAGTTGTAGCCGGGGCGGCAGGCGGACACCTTTTCGGTAAGGATGGCGTAGGGGGCGATGATGAGGGTGAAGAGGCCCTGTCTCAGTTAGTGAGGGGAAGAGCGAAAGAAGGCGGGGGGAGGGGGGGGGGATGAAGAAAGAAAACCGGGATCCCACTACTTACGCAAACCAGCGAGAAGGCATAGGGCGACAGGACGAGGCCATGCATGAGCTGGCCGGCGAGGATCATTATGATCAACCCAACAAAGATCTGGAAGCCGCGGGCGACGATGATGGGGATAGGAATGGGGAAGACGGGGTATGATCCGGGCGTGCCGCCGTCACCGCTAACGGGGGAGGAGTAGGTGGCAGACATTATGTGGAGGGGGGAGAGGTGCTGTCGAGGGTCGAGGTGTCGTCGAGAAACTCAGTGGTCGTCGTCGAGAGACGAGCCAACAGCGAGGACGTATATCAACAAGGCAGCATAAAGCAACAAGCGGCACATTCGACAGAGATGAAAGAGGGCCAACGAAAAAGAACAAACCGAAAATGGGACACGCCTGCATTTAAGTATACGCGACGAAGGCGTGTCTGTCCAACGGGGAATATGGGGGGGGGGCACCCTCCCAGGAAGGCTGTTCAGCTCCGCCTCCTCTTCTTCCCCAGTTACCCTTTTCTCTCTTTTTTCGCTTCCACCCACCAAGCGTCCGTTTTTGCTCCGTATTTTACAGTTTCTAGCCGCATCGAAGCCTAAAAAGGTGTGGGTGGGGAAGAGCCAAAATGAAATGTGGACTGGCAGGGCTTTTTTTTCCTTTTTGTTCTTTTGCCTTTCCACTGCCCTCCCCCCTTTCCTAGGATTGGGCAAACTACGACTCGTAAGATGCTTGTGAGGCTGTTAATGGGAGGGTCGTTGGTGGGACAGACCGGGACCTCTCTGGCTGCGTTGTCTCGTCTGGTCTTGGCGACCAGTCGACCGATCGAAGTGGCGTAAGCTGGGGAGGAGATGGGAGGAGATCCCAGTGCAAATGAGCATCGCGGTCGTGCAGAGTGAAATAAGATACGTTGTAGCCTGCTCCTGGGGTGTAATATACTACGCAAGATGCGATGCAAGATCCGGGGAACGCAAGGGGGCATTCCCAAGGAGCGACCCAGCGCGGATGAGCCCTCCAGTGAAGCTGTATATCCTGAAGAAGAAGAAAATCAGAAGAAAAATCTCTGCAACAAAAACTCCAGTCCCTCACCTTCCTCCCCCCCCCCCCCCCCCTTCGTAAGCTGTCCAACCGAAAGACAGCTTGGCAGGCCAGGATCATGCCCTCGACTTCGCAAGGGCCAAGAGAAAGAGGCAAAACATGAAGACCAGCTGAAATCAAACTGGGAGAGAACAAAGCCAGTGTCCTCCCTTCTCATATCTCTACCCTGCAAGGTGACACAGCGTTTCCCATGCGGCGTGCAGTTAGAGGTCTCGGAGGGGATGCCTGGCCGAGGATTGTGTCGTAACCGCTGTGGAAGAGCAAGGCGGAGAAAGAGAGAGAGTGCAGGTAGTCTCGTCTCCACAAATTAAGGTGAAAAGGGGATTGGCATATCTTTTTAGGGGGGCCTTAAGAATGCCCAGGTGCCAACGCTATTTGAATTCCGTTGTGAGCTCGTCGGGACTAGTCTTCTTCTGATGAGGCTGGGCCCAAATACGGGGGAATGGAAAGCAAGAAGATAAGAGAAACCCGACGGGAAAGAACAAAAAGGAGAAGGCAAGCAATGGATAAAGAAGAAAGGAATAGGGAAAAGAGAAGGAGGGGGAGGGGGGGAAGAAATAGAAGAAGAAGGAGAAGGAGAAGAAGAAACAAGAATGGATGGATCAGAAAAGGAAAAGAACAAATGGGAAGAAAACAAGAAAATGGAAGCCAAGACAAGGGGCACAGCCACACGGTTTCTCGCGTCCACTGGCACAAACGCTCGAAACTCCACAGAAAAAGAACGGGCGAGAATGGGGCAAGGCACACTTTTACTCCATATTCTTATTTGCGAGGAGGACGGCAGAGCCGCTTCGGGCGCGTTAATTACATCGCACCAGCAAGCCTCCCATCCCTCTCCACCAACCCCTTGTTGGTCCATACGAGCAGAGGCGCGTTCTCCCTCTCGCGCAGGACGAGGACGAGGTAGTGTATATCTTTTGCGGTGCCAAACACTATCACGGTCAGCGTTTATGTTTCCTTGTCTCGGCCAACGAACCCCGTGATGGCATAAGTGACAATAACAAACCACCGGAGTTGGGGGGGGGGGGGGGGGGGAGGATATCACCAGTCGAGGCGGCTGAATACTTAAAGAGCTCTACTTCCATTTATTATCGCGTCTCGGAACTCGGGGTATAAGCTATGACCTTTCCTCGCCTTGCCTCCAAGGCCTCGTCCAGCCAGTATAATCAGACAGTCCGCTATCGCTAGACATCGCAGAAAACCCGGGGACACCAGAAATGGTAAACCCAAAAACAACCCCAATAAAACAATAAAGCAAAGGACTAGAGAGAAAACTAAACTAGCAGAAATCTATAAAAGAAAGAAAGAAAGGCCGTCCCAAAGCTGGAACCTAACTAACAACCGTGGAAGTAGAGCCCGTACCACAAAACCCCCTCTGGCAAAGAAAGATCCAAGGCCTGTAAGGGTGAGGAAAGAGAAGGGTTCAGAGTGGGTCTGTTTTTGACCGATGCCTGCTTACCACTCGGAAGCGCCGTCGAAGTTCTCCTCCTCATCGTCGTCGTAGTACCCGTCGTCGATTTCCTGGCGGGCGGGTGTGCTGTACTGGACGTTGGTGGTCTCCACAGAGAGGTTCTTGTCGTCGCTGGCGCCGCTGGCGCCGCTGGTGATGCCGAGGGCGCCGAGCCTGTGGGCCAGTCTGGCGGCCACGTCCTTCGACTCGCTTTCAAGGCCAGCGTGGATCTCCTCGCTCGTGGAGACGTGGTTCAGGAACTTCTTGGCCACGTGCTTGGCGAAGCGGAAGGTCAACTTGTGCAGCTTCTCCTTGAGATAGCGGCCCACCTTGTGGAAGGGCGCTGTGAATGCGCTGTGGTTGTGGCCATGCTCGTGGCTGTCGGCATCCGAGCTGGGCAGGTCGCCGTCCAGCTGGATGACGAGAGCCTGGGCCGCGTCAATGACGGGCTTGACAATGGCCGTGACGGCTTCTGTTTTTTTTTTTTGTTAATAGCAGCACAAAACAAAAGAAGAAAGAAGAAGATGAAGAAGAAAACTTACCAAGGCCAACCCTGTCAGCCAGCGCGTTGGAGAACGTGGTAATCTCCGTCAAGATGGTGTTGACCTTGAGCAGAAGGCAGATGCCGTTGCAGTTCGGGTCCGAGGCAGTCGCCGTGAGGTCCGCCGGTGTCTTGAACTTGAGGTGCAGGTGCTTGACGGCGTGGGTGGCGGCCAGCAGGATCTCGCGCAGGGCGTTCAGCTCGGGCGCAATGTGGTCCACAATGTGGGCTGCATGCTCGGCGCTGACCTTGTGGAGTGTGTGGTTGCCAAGGACAGTGGCTGCGTTGTGTTAGTAGGGCTGCCACATGGATCTTATTATTGCCTCCCTCCCACCCAAAACTCACTGATCAGTTCGCCCACCGCGGTAACCTGTGTGTTGACAATGTCGAGAATCTTCGACGCATTGTTGAGGTACTTGTTAGGGATCTCAAAGACAATGTTGCCATTCTCATGGTGGAAGTGGTGGCCATGATGATGGTGGTGGTGGCTGTCGCTCTGGGCGACAGCGGAGCTGTTCTCAGCCTTGGCAGCGATGACGGCCGTGCTGGTGCTCGCAACGGTCCCGGTCGGGGCGGCCAAGCCCGGGGCCACGAGGGCGGCGAGCGTGAGAGTGCTGAAGACGATAAACTTCATTTTGAAGTGTAGGAGGGGAAGGAAGACGAGAGGGAAGAACAAGGAGTAGTGAGAAGAGGGGTAAGGCGTGAGAAGAAGGGCGGTAGGTCTTCTCGTTGACTGGTAGAAAACAGGCAAACCTGGACGTGGTAGGGGTGAGGAAGAAGGGGGGAAGAAGGAAAGAAGAAAGAGGAATGGAGAATGTGCGAGGGGAGATATAATCAGTCAACGCACAAATCAAGTGGGAGAAGGTGGAGGAGAAAATATCAAATGAAAAAGAAGAGAGCCCTAGGAGTCGATCACACCTCCCAACTATCGAGACAAGGACTGAGATGTTAGGGCAAGCTTGGATATGTCATCGTCACTCTGAGTATGTTGTCGTTCAGCCTGTGGTATGACATGAGAAAGAAAATCCACAAGGGAAGTAGGTTACTCGTTGTTGATCGGTTAGGTCAAAGGCCAGTTGAGCTCTACTAAGAGGGCTACGGTCCTCTCCATGATGAGAAAGAGTCTTTCACGGCAGGCTGTAAATACCATTGGTGCGCATTCTATGACTCTCTGTGTTCTCTCTGAGTGTGTATGTGACAAACAGCCTCACCAACAGCAATGGCTTACAGTTCAAAAAGAGAAATACAGGGTCTTTCCACGCGGCTATGTTGACCCACACTAGGCTAGTCGAACGGGAGGAGCCGTGTAAGTACAAGCCGGAGAGGAAAGTGCGACGGGGGGAACATCTTACACCTTGCAACGGGGCTCTCCAAACACGACAAAAAGACGGCCAAAAGCCAAAAGGAGGCCAGAAAAAAAAGTGTATACGGCTGAGCTATATTTCAAAAGAAGCAGCCCAGGAATGAGGCCGGAGAGAGAGGTCCCAGGACAGAAAAAAAAGCTCTTGTCCTGATGTGCATGCGCTGACTGAGTTAGCCTCGACGCCAACAGATGGTCAGCGAGGAGGCAGTCAGGTGCTCCCTCGACAGTCAGCAGTGTCTGTTAGTCATAGTAAATACGAAATATCGAGAAGAATTCTTTCAGCTTATAAGAAGAATACGAATAAAGCCCCAAGAAGGATGCTTCCAAAGAGGAAGAGAAAACTCTGCAGCGCTAGAATCACTTGTCCGCACAATTCTTCCCTCCGTGGGCATTCTAGTTTTCCCCGCCGACTGGCGAGTCACCCGGCGGTCGAGCTCAGCCCGCGCAAAGTGCCGGCAGCCCTATATCTCAAAGAGAGACGGGCTTGGAAACGCTGACGGGGTCTCTACGTGTAGGGAAAAGCCTTGGCTGTGGAGTGGTCGCAGGACTCGAGAGGTTCATGTGGCTCGAGTAACCGGAGGAGTTTGTATATAATGGCTTTGTAGACGTCAGAGACAGCATGCCCCCGAGCCGTGTCGACATATTGTTCTGCCGCCTCGACTTGTATCTAGGCCTAAATATGGCCTGCCTCGCTGCAGCTACTGCTTCTGCTTTCTGCTCCTGCGGTACCATCGCCAGATCCAGAGCCAGCCTAGCCCTCTCCCTCCGTCCCTCATTTCAAGCCTCGCGCTCTTAGGCAGTATTCTGTCGGTATCAGAAGTGCTCTCCTAGTCATCCAGCTCGAAAAAGACTGGGAAGATCTGAAAGTATATGGAGAGACGTCCAGTCCGTCCCCTTGTCGAGTTTTGTTGCTCCAGTGCGACTCCGTCGTCTTGCCGTTTTGAAGTCTCGCTAGTGTTCTCTTCTCTCACCGCTCACGCCGCGGCAGGAAAGTAAGAAAGAGACTCTCGTTTCTTGTAGATGTACGAGAGGGTTCCAAATGATATGCACGGTTTGCACGTCAAGTTGCATTTTTATCGGGCATTCTCGCATCCTCGGAAGCAGACGTCTTCCACGAAAACACCCGTTCTTTTCCCATTCCTGCCCACACCTCACTCTCCAGGTTCAGTCGGATGTGCCGCATAGCTCATCCGAGCTGCCATGGTCTGCAGCCGTACGTCGTCCGCGTCAACCAACGCGCTTTGCCACACCCTCTTCTTGACTGGGCTGTCCTCATTGGTGCTATTTCGTCCACGTCTGCGTCCCGTTCTTGGTCGTCTTATTCTTCTTCTCCCTCCGGTACCCCCCCCCTCCTCATCATCGTCGCTGACGGTACTCTGCGTATAGGTGTTCCCAAGCAGAATCGGTGCTGTATTGATGTACAGCGTCTCGTACCCGCCAGCCGGCACACAGAACGTCTCGTGGAACGCCGAGAGGTGTGCGTAGCGCCTGCGGTTTGTGCTCAGCCACTGGTGGGCCCGTTCGTGTGCCGCACTGCATGCAAACTGCTGCAGGCCCGCGACACTGCGGAAGTACAGCACGAGCAACAGCGTGTCGTGGGAGGCGCGCTCGCCGCCGCGAAACAAGTTGGCGCCTAAGAGGCCGTAACGAGATCGCCGCTCACCGCCGGCCTCGGTGCCGGCCTCGGTGCCGTCCTCGCCCCCAGTCTCCCCGCTCCTGCCCTGTTGGTCCTCGTACAAGGCGGCTATCGTTGCGCGGAACAGCGCGGTCATGGCACGTCCACCGGGCGCCAGCACGCCCAGCGGATGGTTGAAGCGTGCGCCAAAATGGAAGACGACAAGCGACTGTAAGCTGCCGCTTCCCTGCTGTTTGCCACCCTCCGACAGCGTGGTACCACCGCTGGAGCCGTCGTCGGCTGCCGCTCTTCCTAGTCGTTCTCGCTCCGTTGCTGCATCCGCTGACAGCAACACAGTCGACCGTCCCGGCACGACGCCCGACAGAAAGGCGGCGCTGCGGATGTGCTGTGCGCCGCAGGGGAGATATGGGAGTGCTATCTGCAGCAGCGTCGTCAACAGTGACAGCACCAGGAGCGTCGCCGCGGGGAGAAAGCACCACGGCTGGCGCACAGCCGCCGAAAAGGCCATTTGGACGCCGGCGCCGATAGCCAGCAGCGTGCGGAGCCGAAATGCATCTTTGAAAATGCACTGCGGTGGGGGGGAAGTGTTAGACGCACCGATACGGATGTTTCTGTTAGCAGGATTTAAAAAGGAAATAGGAGAGATGACCGGGGGCGGGGGCAAACGCACACTTGCCGAGATAGCTGTCCAGCCGCCGGGCAGAGTGGCAGTCGGCGGTACCACGCTTCGAAAGCCGCTGCCGTTGACCGGTAAAGGGGCACCAGGGCGGCCAGAGTTGGCGGCAGACCGCTGCTGCTCGACGTCTTGGTCCATTGTGGTGCCTCGGGTTCTCTTTCTCTGTTTTGCGTGTTTCTTCTTTCGTCGGGACGAGGTCATCGTCCATGGGAAACTGTTCGCATGCGGGTTCCCAGGCAGCAGTTAGTGTATAATATGGGGGCACGTTCCAACTTTACGGGGAGGCTACGTGCGGAATAAGTCCAGGGAGGGAGAAGAAAAGGAATAAGAGGGGGAGAGCTACGAGCCCATCTCACTGCATCCTGCCGGCCAGGCTGTATGGGCCGCCCGGTAGCCCTTCTCGCAGCTCTTCGTTTGCCATGCTCCACTCAACCACTCCCAGAGTTAGTGTGAACAGGAAACAACCCCTTGCTCATGTTAGTGTGTGAGCGCAAGGTCTGGCCGAGACGACAGACGGGGTGGCAAACAGAGCTGTATCGCCGCCCGCCTCCTGCTGCATGGGGACGGGAGGAGAGAACAGCGGCCACATGTGGGGCAAGAGAGCATTGTCTTTCCTGAGTCAACAAACGGCTGTCATGTCTCGTCGGGTCTCTGTCAGACGGCGTGGGACGGCTGCTTGTGCATGTGCCGGAGTGAGACCCAGGCGACGAGACGGAGGTCACCGTCGTTTGCGAGAGGCAGGTCGTTTTGCTTCCTCTCTTTTGGAGTTCTGTCATATGCCCCTTTGTTATACGGACAAGTTCCGTTTGCGAGGCTTAGCAGATCTGTTTTGAAAAGGAGACAGGAAAGGATCTTAAGACAAGGAAAGGAAAGACAGGACCACTTATCAACATCAAGTCTGAACTCTCCTCTGCCGGCGTTCCTCCCCTCCTCACCCGGCCAAGTATCAATGGTTCTCTAGATTCCCAGCCCTTTCTAGTCGTCTGAAAGCCCTGCATGCTCCCTTCGAGGGTTTTCCCTCTTCAACCGCGCCGCATCCTCCCTGAGCATACGGCGCGATCCGGGTTCGCGGCCGGTGTATTAAGTGGGGCGGATACTCCTAGTTGGCCAATCATACTCGTTAAAATGCACTTACACAGCCCAAATGCCTGGACGTGTGAAGTGCTTACCTACATGCTACGGCCAGGACAGCAGGACCATCTGCGGTGCCGTATCGGGCAAGTATATGGCATCGAGTGAGTCCGGTGGTCACCAGTTTCCACCTCGTCCTCCCGTCAGTCGCGCCAAAACGGCGCTGTCTCGGCCGTACGACTGTGCCAACGGTTTCACGGATTCGTCGCCTCCAGTGTACGTCAGCCGTTCCTCGTTGACAAGCGAGAGGCTCTCTCTCCCGAAGTTCCTCCTGTCCTCGACTAGGGTCTCGGTGGCACAGGCACGGCTCACAAAGTGCCAAAGGGCAGTCACTCTTGGATAGGCAGTCAGCCAGTTGAGGAAGGCTGCGTGGACTGGCGTGGAGAGATAAGGAGGAAGATGATGAAGTAGGATTGAGCAGCCTTGCCTCGCGCGTGCCAATAACGAGAACCTTGGCCGGAGCAGGTGCCCTTTGTACCCGAGAACATACCTGGCCAGCAACGCTGTGGCCGGACACCGCACCGTCTTCAACAAAGCTGCCCATCTTGTGTGGCCGCCAGAAGCGGCGGCAGGAGGCAGTGCGCGAGAAATACCGGGGGGCAAGTCCAAGACGAGAGGCACGGTTTCATAATAGGATAACCAATGTGTATGCATGCCCAGTTGGGCCAATCTATTGAATACAGGACGAACTTTTTAGATAATGCAATGAGAAGAAAGAAAGAAAACAAAGAAAAGAAAAACGAGAAGGTCGGCATCGGCTATACGATGATGCATCGACGCAGAGAACACTCGCTCCTCCTCTAGTACACCTCCAGAACGTAGCGGCCGTCCTCCTTCAGGCGGTCGATCTCCTTGTGCGGGTCGACCTTGCGGCCGTTCGCCTTGGCGTCCTTGGCAATCGCCTCCATCAGCACGTCCGTCAGGTCCGGCACCGGCCACGTCGGCCCGCACAGGAAGAAGGCGCCCTCCTCCTGGATGTACGCCTTGATGACGGCGTCCATGCTCTGCCGCATGCGGTCCTGGATGTAGATCTTCTCCGGCTGGTCGCGCGAGAACGCCGCACCCAGCAGCGTCACGACGCCCGCGTCCACATACGCCTCCCACTCCTCGCCGTACAAGTACTCCTCGCGCTGGTGCCGCGAGCCCAGGAACAGCAGAATCGACCCGACCTCCTCGCCGCGCGCCTTCTGCATCGCCCGGTACTGCGTGAACGCGCGGAACGGGGCCAGGCCCGTGCCCAGGCCCGCCATGATCAGCGGCGTTGTGGACTTGGTCGGCAGCTTCATCACCGACGGCTTCACCGACACCGTCACCGACGCCCCCGGCTGCAGCAGCGACAGGTACCGCGACGCGTTGCCGTACCGCGTGCGCCCGCGCGAGTCCACCCAGTCCACCACCACAATCATCAGCGCCACCGACGTCGGCGTCACTGCCTGCGCCGACGCGATCGAGTACTCGCGCCGCTTGCTCGGCGCCACAATGCGCACCAGATCCTGCACCGCCGGGTGCGCCGACTGGAACTCCTGCAGGATGTCCACGTACGTCAGCGTGTCCTCCTCGGACCGCTTCTTGAACCCGTCCGCGTCCTCCTTGCCGCCCAGCGCGGCGAGCTTGGCGCGCTCCGCATCGTCGGTGGCGAACTCCGCCAGCGCCTCGTAGAACCGCTTCGGCGGCTTGCCCAGGATGTCCAGGTTCTGCACCAGCGCCTGGTGCACCGTGCGCGTCTCCAGCACCGTCGCGTCCTCCCGCGACGGCACCTGCACCAGGGAGTTGCCGTCCAGCCCGTAGGACTGGATGAACTCTTTGACCTGCGCCGTGTCGTTGTCCGCGTGCACGCCCAGCGCCTCGCCGATCTCGTACGTCACCCCCGACGTGCCGAGGTCAAACTCAATGTGGAAGATGTTGCGCTCGTAGTCGGGCGGCGTCAGGCGGCGGTTCTCCGCCACCGTCACGACTGCCGTCTTGACCGCCAAATCGGGACGCACCGTGGCCTTTGTGCCGTACGCCTCCTTGAACGCGAGGCCCTTGGCGGCCGCTTGCCAGTCGCCGGCCTGCGGCACCGCCTCCACCTCCGACTTGTCAAAGCCGGCAAAACCAGACGGCTTGAGCGTCTGGACCAGAGTCGGCGCCGTGTAGTCGGCGGGGACCTCGGCCCACGCCTCGGCCACCTCAACCGGCAGGAGGATCTGGGCCAGCGCCTCAGCGCCGTCCTGCGCGGTCGCGACGTCGCCGTTGACGGCGGTGGCCAGGCGCGTCAGGTCCTCGACGGTGAGCTCGGGGTGGGCGACCTTGAGGAAGGCCTGCTCAAGGAGGACCTTGGCATGCTCCTCGAGAGCGGGGACCGCCGCTGTGTCGAGCGCATAGAGCCCAACCTGCTTGAGGCGCAGGGCCTGGCGCACGTTGGCGGGGATCCGCTTCTCTGCGTCCTCGGGCTTGAAGTTGGGCAGGCGCACAATCAGCGACGAGCCAGCCTTGGCACCAGCCAGCACGTCAATGGTCTTGAGCAGCTTCTCGTTGCCGACAACGGTGACGTCGGCGGCCTCGACGGCAAAGGGAGCGCTCAGGTCCTTCTTGGCCTTGCGGATATCGGTGCGGACGACGCCGCCCTCGATCAGGTTGTCGTGGACACTGTGCGTAGACACGCTGGCGCCCGGCTGCTCGGCAAGAACGCGGGCAAGGGCGGCGGGCGCGTCGACGGCAGCCGAGTCGTCCAGGTCGTAAAAGGTGTACTGCTGGGCCTGCCCGTGCAGGAGGTCGACAGCATACAGCGACTCCTCGGCATCGGGCTTGCCCGTCAGCTTCTGGAGGACGGACGTAATCAGCGCCGGCGTCGCGGCCTCAGACGCGGCATACTTGGCATCGACAATGACCGGTGCCTCGGTCCACCGGCTCGCAAAGGCCACGGCGGCCAGTACGTCGGCAAACAGGACAGACTGGACGGCCGGCTCCTGGACAGCGGCCTCGTTCTGCACCTGGCCGAGCACGGCGATGCGGCGCACCGTCGGCGGCAGCACGCTCAAAAAGGCCTCCTCGATAAAGGGGCGGTAGATGCGCACGTTGACGACGCCGACCTTGTGGCCCTGGACGGCCAGCTGGGCGACCGTCTGGGCGGCCAGCTGGGCCTCGACGCTGCCAAAGACCACAATGACCGACTCGGCCTCGGCGTGGCCGTGGTACTCAAACGGCTGGTAGGCGGTGCCCAGCTCGGCGTTGAAGGCCTGCAGCAGCTCGAGGAGCTGGCCGGCATGGTCCAGGCGCTTGCTGATGGCGTGCTCGCGCGTCGCCAGGTGGCCAAAGGCCTCGGCAATGTGCGCCTCGCTGAGGGCGTCGGTCACACGCACCGTCTCGCGCGAGGTGCGCAGGCCGTCGTAGACGTGCAGCGTGGGCAGGATCTTGGCAGCCAGCGTCGCAAACAGGGCAATGTGCTGGGCCTCGGCGGCCGACGTGCTGGCAACGAGGCCCAGGCCAAGCTCCTCGGCGGTCTGCAGAGCAGCGCCGTAGTCGCCGACGAGGCCGTGCTGGGCGGTGTAGTCGAGGGCCGCCACATGGGCGACAAAGGGGCTGGCGACGCCGTACAGCAGCGAGAGCTGGTCGAGCGAGCTGCGCAGCTGGCGCAGGCTGGCCGTGGGCGCAATCAGCGTCTGCGGGAAGGTCCGCTTGCTCTTGTCAAAGTCCTCGGAGAAGAGGTAGCCGAGGGCAAATGCGCCGGCGCCTGCACGCGTCTGCAGAGGAACAACAGTGGTTGCGTAGCCGTGCACGTTCTTCTCCTGCTGGCTCTGCCAGTGGCGCGCAGCAACATCGAGGTCAAAGGTCTCGGGCGAGTAGGAGAAGATCTTGTCGGACAGCTTGTAGGCGACCTGCTGCACGAGCAGCTGTGCGGTGGCGTAGGTCGGGCCGTTGATGGACGCCAGGGGAACCGTTGCGGGGACGTTCTTGAGGTCCAGGACCGGCTGGTCGACGACCAGGACGGGGCTGCCCGTGGTCTCTTCGTGCCTGAGCTGCATCTTTGCGGGGGGAAGAAGGGTCGAGAATAACACAGAGTACTCCTTCTTTGGTGTCTGGGGTGAGCTGCACGAAAGAGACAGAGACCGGCCAGAACAGAGGAGAACAAAGAACAGAGAGATGCCCTGCAAGGGAAAGCGAGGCAGAGAGTGAGAAGAGAAAGCCAGAAAAGAGAGGAGGAAAAGAGGCAAAGACGAGAATTTTTTTAGATGAGACGCGCTGGAGAAATAAAACCGGCAGAAACACTAGCCTCGAAGCAACCATAGCCCCGGCGGCCATCGCGGCCGGACAAAGGCCACCCGGGGGGCTTACATTGCGTGGACCACCCGCTGTCCCGTGCTGATGGCGTCTTAGTGAAGCTCGAAGTTCAGAATTTGCAACTGGCAATGTCGCGATCACGCAATGGCGCTAGTCCGAAAGCAGCCTAAACGCCAGGAACAGTTCCCGTCGCGTCGGCAATCGGTGTCTGCGGCCGCGTCACGTGACAATGTCGAATCCAGGACGCAGACACCGCGCAACACACAGAGGCACGTTTTTAAGCAGAATGGTCTTTTCAGGGTGGTGCAGCCGCATGGGGCGCCATAGTAATATACAGTCATTGTTACCACGACAAAGCCCGCCCCGCGCCAGAGGACAGGCACTCAGAGCGCTGGCCTGGGCGTCCCGGGCGTCCCGGGCGTCTCGGGCGGCTCGGCGTTGTCGGCCTTCTTCGGCGTCTTTGGCTTCTTCCGCAGCGAGTGCAGATTCGGCGGCTTCTCGAGGCCCAGACGCTCCCGCAGCTCGGCCGCGTCCGTGCCGAGCTCCTTCTCCCAGTACACGTTGATGATGGGCTTGGCGCGGCGCGCACTGCGCAGGGCCCACGGCAGGAAGATGGTGAAGAACCGCTGCCGCTCGGCGGGCTTGAGCCGCGCCACGGCGACGAGGCTCAGCCCCGTCATGGGCAGGCCCGTGTTGACAAACTCAAAGGCCTTGAGCGCAATCTCGCCCTCGACGTACTGCGGCGGCAGGCCCAGCACGGCATGGTACAGGTCGTGGCACTCGCGGTAGCGCTGGATCACATAGGCGCACTCGGCGTCGTCGACGTATCGGACGACGTCGCGCACGTCGGGCGACATGTGATAGCGCTGGCGGAAGTGCCCGTAGACATAGCCCACGGTGTTCGTCGGCATCGCCAGCAGCTGGTCCAGCGGCAGCGTCTCGGAGGAGATGCGCGGGCGGTCGCGCAGGATCTGCCGGCCCACGGGGTCGCCCAGCATCGTGTCGCGCAGGCGCTGGGCCACGGGGCCGGCAGAGACTTCGCCGAGCGTTGCAATGAGGTCTGGAGAGAGGAGCACGTCTGTCAGAGACCTTGGAGACCCTGGAGACCCTGGAGACCCTGGAGACCCTGGAGATCCTGGTGACCCTGGTGACCCTGGCGACCTTGTCTGGGCCGTCTGTCTTGCACCCCCCAGACTAGCGACCTACCAGCACGGCGCGGGTCGAGGAAGGCGCCAAAGGCCGAGCCGAGCGTCAGCGCGCCCTTCTCGAGCAGCGTCAGCGGCACGTGGCCCTCGTAGCTCGGCGGCGGCCGATTGAGCACGGAGAAGGCGCGAACATTCTGGGGCGCAGTGGCCGCCGATGCCAGATGAGCGAGTTGTCTGCTTGATACTGCCCGTATTGGCCGCATTGTGGTGGCTGTTTGCACGTTTGTTTCGGCGAGGTGAACGTTGTGGCGTGAGGCGTGAGACGTCGAAGACACAACTCTGATAAAAGCTTCAGATGTGGGGGGCGAAAAGCCAGTCTTATCATCACGTGATGTGTCATGCCCGACTTACACTTCACGGTTAGCAAAAGAGAGGCGAAAAGCAGCGAGAGAAAAAGCAGCGGGAGAACAGGCATGCGGAGGCGAGGACAGGGTAGCACGAAAAGCTTTGCTCTATTTCGGCTTACCTATCGCAGAAGTGCGGCGTGTCGACCGAGCCTCTGGACGTTGGAAATGCAGTGCTCGTCGCGTGCAGCATCGACGTGGCGCCTTGCTCGCATGCAACGACGATGCCCGAGAGCAACCCGAGCCAGAGGTGGTGGGCTGTGGACTGGGGGGGCGTGGTGGGGGCCACAAGGCAAGTGGGGAAAGGACAGGACGAGAAAGCCAAAACGCACCTCTGCATGGCCTGGTACAACAGCGACAGCGAATCCTGTCTCCGATGCAAAGGTGAATGTCGGTTTGGATCTGTGCGTGTGGTTCCCCGACAGGGACCACGACGGAAATGCAACCGAAAGTGCAACCGAAACCCGAAAAACGAAAAGCAAAAAACGAAAACCCGAGAACAAAAAGGCCAGCACACGAAGAGAGGTCTGGGAAGACAGAAGACGGGCGAGTGACGGGGCTGTGCCACACAAAACGGGTCACACGGATCGACACAGATATCTTTGCATGCTCCGTATCTCAGTCGCAAAGACGCCCAGCTTCTCTTGACCTAAAAAAAGGGAGGGGGGAAAGTCCCGTCCCAGAATTCTAAAGGTTGCCACCCTTTCCTTGAAGCTTCATCCTTGCCGTGGCAAGGGTAGGGGGCGGGGTCCCGAATCGCCACGACTGGCTGCACCGCAGCTCACCTTGTACGAGATGGGGATAGAGGCAATCATAGACACCGTGACGGTGCCTCCGACGGACGCAGGTGCCTGCAGTGGTGCCCCTCGAGCAATAACGAGCAGCAGAACAATCTGACCACGACAGCTCTTGACAGCCCATGACTCTGCAGACCTACGAACCTGGAAGACGATTCGACGGGATTCAGTGGCACGTCGTTATCCTGGGCCATGCCTCCGGCCCGGCGCCGCACGTAGGAGCTCCCAGCACGCTCCTCCGTACGAGCACGGCTTGGCATCGGTTGGCCCACCTACGGTATGCGCTACAGACGACAACTGGCCGTCCAGGATGTCGTGCTTCTGTCCACGGCACCCCCTGTCGGTAAGTAGGTGAAGCTTGGACTAGCCCAGCTTCAAAGAAAGGCAAATCATTCTTCGGCCCAGCTGCAGCTCACGTCGTCTGCTTCCGACAGGGGGTGACGAGGAGAACTCCGCCAGGCTGACTGTGTATTATCGTACGCTGGAAAGGGCAGCAGTCCTCTCCTCCACAGGCGGGTGGGCCATTACGTTCTTGTTGGCTCTTTCCTCCGTTTCTTGGGGGGCAGATACACCTGCCTCGGCTACCTCTCGTTGGTTTGAGGCGATGCAAACACGGCGTCACGGAAAGAGCGAGGCCGTCACACTCGCAATACGACGCGGGCAGGCGCGATCATCGAGGCCCGTCCTTTCCTGGTGAGACCCCTTTCGTCGTCCAGGCAAGAGCAAGCCTGGCCTGTCGGCGGGGCGATCCATTCTTTCGCTCCTTCCCAGCTTGTCAGAAATCAAACCCTGTTTGTTGACAAACTAAGGGACGCCCATCTTCCATGACGCGGAACTCTCGATGAACAAAATCTCTTCTTTCTGTTCTTTTCCCCTTCACATAAAATTATCGTGTCTGCCCCAGCAAAGCACCTCGTGGACAACAGACTCACAGCCGCTTCACAACACTCAGCGTCCTACGCGAGTTCGCACATCACCCACCCTAGTCGTGCCTCTTATTTCATTCCATTGTCTTTTACTGCTGAGTCCCTCACGACGCTCCTTGTCGCCCTGCATACTTATCCTTGCGTTTCCGCACCCCTCTCAAGCCAGACGCAAGGATGCATTTCCTCAGCATTGTCGCCGCTGCAGCCCTCGCAGCGTCGGCGTCGGCTGCCGTGGCCACGCCGCGTGACCTGGCCCTTGACGACGACGCAGGTGCCAGCCTGGGCGGGAAGTCCTTCTACCTCAAGACTAAGGCCACTGACGGCAAGAAGCACTTCAGCAATCTCTATCTGTATGCTTACCACACGGGCGCCGGCCTCAACGACGCCATGCTGGCACACCAGCAGTCCATTGGCAACAAGGCAGTTGTAAAGCCGGGCGCCATAGCCGGCCGAATGGAGGACGCAGACGAGAGGACTGGCTACTTCAACGTCATCTTCACTCTCGGCACCGCGCCGTACGAATTGATTCCCACAAGCAGCCCGGCCCCCTCCTACGCTGGGCTGAAGTCCGTTGTCATCAACGTCGGTGCCCATCCGCCCACCAAGCGCAATGCGTTTTTCTTCAGGAACAATGCCCTGCAGTGGACGGACGCGGCAGGCTCAGGGAACCGGAGCGACTTTGCCGGCTGGCTTGGTGAGTTGTTGCTCCTCTCCTGTTGTGTTTTTTGTGCCTGCTGAGCATTGTCTTCGTTTTCGTTTTGCCTTGCCATGCTGACAAGTCACACCGCAGCCTGCACATCGGCACACAAGGATGTACGAAACGCATCGCTGCCGGGCGTCCAGTTGTTCTACCGTTCCGCCGGGGCCGGAAAGACACCGGGGGCGTGTGCGAATGTCAAGCTGGTGCCCTCCTATGTGTGATGGGTGTGTATGAAGTCGTCGTGATGGGTAGTTTTGCGACATACGGGGTGTGGGTGGCTTTGTTGGCCTGCACGAGTTAGAATCATACATAATATGAATCATTAGGAGCCAGGCATTGTTCGGTCCGCCGCGGTTCTACAAGAAAGAACTTTGTGCGCTGTTCTTCGTCTGCTCCAGAGCATGTTGCCCAGGGGGTTGGACGACGCAGCCAACAACTCCGCGGCCGCAGCGATGCCGCGAGAAGGGGACGCAGCATGCAGGTTCAAGGCAGCTCGGGCACGCATGCGTCGAGTGGAATGCTGGCACTGATCGCCCCTTGGCAGGAAGACAGCAGAAACAGGGAAGAGAAAGACAAGGAAGTGCATCACCGGGGGTTCCCCAGCCCGTCCAGTCAGCCCGACTCCCCTGGGCGGAGGAGCCTGGTGTTCCCTCTTTGCCTTCCGTGCAGTTTTTTGCATCCCGGCGTCTCAGCGGCCCAGGGCCGTTGCATCAGAGGGGCATTCCTGCTGTGTCTTGGTGATCTGCCCTCGCTTGGGCCATCGCAATTTAAGGAAAACGAACAGAACGCCAGTGGAAGACAAAAGGGTCTACAAGGGGGTGTGGGGAAAGGCATATGGCGCTCTGCTCGTCGGCGCGACGCACACGGAAGACAGAAGCAGGCCACGAAGCAGTAATGGAGAAGAGAAAGCGGCGCGACACAACAGAGCACAAGCGGCCAGGTCGGTCGCTCACCATGGTGAAGTTTGGTTAAGGAGGCGGCTGGCGCAGCTGTGCGTTCGCTGATTGGCCAGGCCAGCGACCTCCACGCCGTACTCCGTAGGGTAAGCATTAATAGAATTGCAGCAAGAGCGACTGCGCGTGTCGGACCGTCACTGCCTGGCCATAAAAGCGCAACTAGCCGCCTCCGAAAACCGCACGGGCCTGCCCAGGCTCCAGCGCTGCGGCACGCATTTGGCAGCGCCTTCCGTCGGAGTCGCTGCGCTTCTCCTCGCCGCGCATCGAGTGGCCCAGATCCACGCACAAATCTCGCAACGCCGCCAGTAGCTTCATTCTTTGTTGCATCGCCGGCTCTTGGTCATCCACCGCCCTGCGCGTTTTGTGCCGTCTGCTGCTTCCCTCTGTTTCGCGCCATTGCCAGAATTTTTCTGCATCGCTGTATTTTTAATCGGCATCTGTCCAGGTGTTTGCCCGCGTATTTAATTGCATCCTCGTAGACGTCCCGTTTCCTTGTCTCTTTTCCTCCTTGTCTTCACTCTCTCTCCATCTGCCTCTGTCCAAGAGATCACGTCGAATCGCCGCTTTTCCTAGCTTTTCCCAGCCTTGCTCGTTCTTCTTCTCTTCTTCTCACACGATCAGCGGAGCAGCACCGCACGGCGGACAACGCAGAGTTCGATCCTCCGAGTATCATCATCTACTTTGGCTTTGTTGCCTCCGGCTGCACTCAACAATTCCAGTCGTCGGCATCGGCAACCATTCAGCCTGATTTCCCTGCCACTCTCCCCCAAAAACAACCAGAGCTAGGCTTGCTGTGGTCGGCCTGCTCGCGCCGCCGCTTGCTGCAGCTAATATAACCTTGTTTGCCGCTCTTGTTCTCGTGCCTCCTCTTGATATTGTCGTTCCGGAGAGCGCGCCTCGGCATTCCTGCCACCGTCATCCAATCGCGTCCCATCCACCTGCGGCCAGCACACAGGTTACGAGCCACGAGCCACGAGCCACGAGCCACGAGCTCTCCTCGTACCTTCAGCGTGCGATCTGCAGAGCTCTC
Organism: Ophiostoma pallidulum; assembly: GCA_019925425.1. Lineage (NCBI taxonomy): Eukaryota > Fungi > Ascomycota > Sordariomycetes > Ophiostomatales > Ophiostomataceae > Ophiostoma > Ophiostoma pallidulum. The sequence goes on from JADHKO010000144.1 coordinate 36,065, forward strand.
CACGGCACGGAGGCAGACAGGCAGACAGAGACACAACGCACATAGCAGACACAGCACCACGCACCCCTTTCCCGGACGCGTGCCGTGAGCCCCGTTGCCTTCATTTCGACGGTCAAGCAGGTCAGCAGACGATCTACAAACAGCAGCCCAGACAAGGGAAGCGGAACGCCAGGCGAGAACGACGAAAACTGACATCAGACGCCGTGCTAGCCGTCCTTGCATGCTTTCTCCTGCTGCTCTAACGGCGGGTTGGACACGAGAATAGACTCTGCAAACACACACTCATACGCCCGCACCTGCACATCCCCCTCCCCCCCTTTGTTGCCCAGTTCTCGTGCCAGAAGCACTCGACGACTCCCCCCTCTCTCACACCTACTCTGTACCCCCCCCCCCCCCCCCCTACCCCCCTTCTCTCTACACAACAGCCATGGCACCGAATTTAAACAGGGCGTCCCGCCCTTCCGTTCAAGATGCCGTCACGACGTCTATTCTTCTTGGCAATCTGCACTGTCCCTCCTGCATAACAACCATCCGCGAGGCCTTGCAAGAAGCTTGTCCAGACCATATCCGGTGGGTGTCGCCAAACATTGTCACGTCCGTCGTCACCGTCGAGCACGACCCCGAGGCGTCCACCCGTGACATGGTCATGGCTCTGGTCGAAGCTGGTTTCGACATCTGCTTTGTGACATTGCCCACGGGCGACACGGTATTCGATATTGACTCGCCGGATTTCTCAGCAACGGCTGGTGAAGGAGGTCCCGGGTCGCTGCAGCTCAACGGAACTGCCCACGAGAACGACGGCGACGGCGACTCTTTGCTCAGCATCGGCAAGAAGGACGCTTTGGAAGACACAACTGTCACTCCCTCCTCGTCCAAGTCCCCGGCCACCCCCTCCTGGGGCCTGTCTCCTCTTGCGCGCTGGTTGGGTGGTCCGCCCGTGGAACAAGGCGGAAGCTCGGCCACCGCAGAAAAGATCGCCCAGGCACACATCAGCAACTGCGAACAGTGCCGTCAACTAAAGAACAGTGGAAAGGGCGGCCTGGCCACGGCACACAAGGTCAGCGAAGTGTCCAAAGACATTGCTGACGAGCCCCCGGTCGTCAAAACCACCGTCGTCGGAAGCACCGGCAGCGGCAAGGCCAGCAACACCAAAACTGGACAAAAGTTGGCCAGCAGTCCAACGACAGCAAACATGACAGGAAACTCGTTTGTCACTGTCGAGAACGAAGATGCCCCAGCGTCGCGGCCCACGTGGCGGGCCACCATTGCCATCGGCGGCATGACATGCGCAGTCTGCACGAACACCATCTCGGACGAGCTCAAAAAGAGGGACTGGGTCACCAAGGTCACCGTCAACCTCATCTCCAACAGTGCCGTTGTTGAGTTTGACGACATGGAAAAGGAACCCCTGATTGTCGAAGCCATCGAAGACCTCGGTTACGAGGCCACCATCGACACCGTCGACCGGCTTGATCCGCCCAAGCCGAAAGCCGCACAGCAGCTGAACGGCAGCGCAGACACCGACGGAGAACCTGAGCAGCATGAGAGGACCGTCGAAATTCAAATCAACGGCATCTACTGCGGGCACTGCCCCGACCGCATTGCCCACAGTTTGGCTGGCTTCCGCCGTCCGTCTCTGGAGATTGTCACCAAGCCGACGTCCCAGAGGCCCATCATCAAGCTCAAATACGTTCCCGAGGCACCTGCCTTCACCATCCGGCACATCCTGGCTGCCATTGATGCCAGCGATGGCGTCTTGTCGGCCTCGATCTACCACCCTCCGACCCTCGAGGAGCGGTCAAGGATGATCCTGGACAGGCACCGGCGCCAGATTCTGTACCGCGTCATCTTTTCCGGCCTGACCTGCATCCCAACCTTTATCATCGGCGTTGTGTACATGTCTCTGCTTCCGTCAACCAATCATGGTCGCATGATCATGATGATGCCCTGGACATCCGGCATCAGCCGGGCGCAGGTGGCCCTTTTTATCTTGGCTACGCCCATCTATTTATGTTGTGCCGACATCTTCCACGTGCGCGCCTTCAAGGAGGTCCGCGCTCTGTGGCGGCGCAGCAGCCGCACCCCGTTCCTCCAGCGCTTCTACCGCTTTGGCAGCATGAACACGCTCATGAGCCTGGGCACGACCATTGCGTATGTGAGCAGCATCAGTCAGATGATTGCTGCAGCAGCACACAGGGAGGCGGAGGTCGGCAACGCCAATTTTTATTTTGACTCCGTCGTCTTTTTGACCTTCTTCCTTCTCTGCGGCCGCCTCATCGAGTCATACAGCAAGGCACGAACGGGCAACGCTGTGGAGATGCTCGGCCGCCTCCGTCCGACTACGGCCATCCTAGTCGAAGAAGCTGTCGTCGCACTTGACAAAGAAAAGGGGCTGGTGGAGGCCGTCGAGGTCGCGGCCGTTGACCACGACGGCTCGAGAACGCCAGCCGCGCAAGGCAACTTGTCGGGCCGTGAGATACAGGCAGATCTGCTGGACTTTGGTGACGTCGTCCGTGTTCTTCACGGAGCGTCGCCGCCGGCCGACGGCGTTGTCGTACAAGGGCGCTCCAATTTCGACGAGTCCAGCCTGACGGGAGAGTCCCGCCTCGTTGCCAAGACGGTCGGCGATGCTGTCTTCTCCGGCACCGTCAACAAGGATGCGCCGGTTCTTGTGCGCGTGACAGGTGCTTCGGGCACCTCCATGCTCGACCAGATTGTGGCCGTTGTCCGCGAGGGCCAGACCAAGCGCGCACCCATGGAGCAGATCGCCGATCTCCTCACGACGTACTTTGTGCCCGTTGTGACGCTCGTGGCCATCGGCACGTGGATCATCTGGCTCGCCCTCGGCCTTACCGGCAGAATCCCCAGCGACTACTTGGATGTGACCTCGGGTGGCTGGGTCGCCTTTTCTCTCCAGTTTGCGATTGCCGTCTTCGTTGTCGCCTGTCCCTGTGGTCTGGGTCTCGCCGCGCCCACGGCAATCTTTGTTGCTGGTGGCATGGCGGCCAAGTACGGCATCCTCGCCAAGGGCGGCGGCGAGGCGATGGAAAAGGCGAGCCGCATCGACTGCGTCGTCTTTGACAAGACGGGCACGCTGACCATGGGCGGCGAACCCACTGTGACGGACTCGGCCATTTTCGTCTCCGACGACGGCGAGGAGGCCACGGATTCCATTGCGGCTGGGACGTTGGCCTCGGGCTCCAGAAAGTCGTCTGACCTGCTCGCTGCGCTCCGGGCCGTCGAAGAGAACAGCAGCCACCCTGTTGCCAAAGCCATCGTTTCCTTCTGCTCGGCGAATCCCACCGATCCCGGCGGCCGGGCCGACGACCTGCAGGAGATCGCGGGGCGCGGCATGCGCGCAGTTTTCCACAGCCGCGCGGGTCCGGAACGCTCGTTTGAAATCATTGTCGGCAACGAGGCCCTCATGAAGGACTTTTCGGTGCCGGTCTCCGACCGCGCTTCGCAGCTGCTCCACCAGTGGAAATCAGAAGCCAAGTCGGTCGCTCTCGCGGCCACGCGGCCGCTCGGCGCCGCCACCGACGAAGACGAAGACATACACGAAAAGGAACCCGAAAACGGGCGCTGGGTGCTTTCGGCGGCGCTGTCGGTCTCGGACCCTGTGCGGCCAGAGGCAGCGCCCATCTTGGCCGCCCTCCAGGCGCGCGGGATTCTCGTGTACATGCTCAGCGGTGACAACGCGACCACGGCGGAGGCGGTGGCGCGGCAGCTGGGCATCCCGGCCGACCAGGTCATTGCGGGGGTGCTGCCGACCGAGAAGGCTGCCAAGATTCAGTATCTGCAGTCGTCCCTCCAGGCGCACACGACACGCTTCGGCCGTTCCGTCAAAGTCGAGAAGACGGGTGCCACGACGCCCGGCCCCTCGTCCAGCAGCGGCCGCCGGGCTGTCGTGGCCATGGTCGGCGACGGCATCAACGACTCGCCGGCACTGACGCAGGCCGATGTCGGCATTGCTGTGGGCTCGGGGTCGGACGTGGCCATTTCCAGCGCGGACTTTGTGCTGGTGCAGTCGAACCTGCAGGCGGTTGTGACTCTCCTGGAGCTGAGCCGCGTCGTCTTCCGGCGCATTGCCTTCAACTTCGGCTGGGCGCTGGTGTACAACGCCGTTGCGCTGCCGATTGCGGCCGGCGCGCTGTACCCCGTCCATACGGCCACCACGAGCCATATCCGCCTCGATCCGGTGTGGGCGTCGCTGGCCATGGCCCTCAGCTCCATCTCGGTGGTGCTGTCGTCGCTGTCCCTGCGCAGCGGCATCCCGGGCGTTGGCTTCCGGCCGACAGTCGTCAAGGTGCCAACCGCCTCGCCATCTGCCTAAGCCGGGCTGTTCCCTGAAGATGTTTTTTTCTGTCCTTTTTTTTCTTTTTTTCTCTTCTTTTCTTTTGTTCTTTTTTTTTTATCTAGTTCTTCTTTTGCGTTCCTCTCCCTTGCCTTTGTTTTATTTTTTTTCTTTTAAGTTTGTAAAGGTTCTAGCATTCATTACAGCAAATTGGATAGAGGCAGCATGCGAAGGTCACCAAGACTGTCGTTTCTGTGCACCGCATTAAGGGAGGGGTCCAGGATGTTTTCTTTTTAAATCTGCTTCCTTGGTTTTGCTGTATCAGGTCTGCGTGGTCTTCTTAGTATAATCTGCGTTAATAAAGTTGATAGTCCTCAAGGCAAATCTTCATTCTATGCGATTCATGAATTGGCCTCCCACGGGAAGGAGCGATGTCAGGGCCTTGTTGGGAGGTGGAAAGAAGTAGAGGGCTTGAGCTCCACTAAATATCCGGTCTAACCACACACGGATTGGGTACTTGGAAAAAGTCTTTGAACTTTTTTTTTCTGCCAAGGCGGTGAAACTTTTTTTTCTCCCTGAATCGTTCTTGGAACACCACGCACGACCTCTCGACATCCTCGATTGTCAGTCTCTCTCTCTCTCTCGCTCTCTCGCGCTCTATCGTTCAACGTACCCTCAGCCGAAACCCCCCCATGCCGACTGCCTCAGGCGGACCCCCTGCTTGGCTTTTCTCCAGCCTCCTGCCTGCCGCGTCGGCCATCGCTACCTCGACGACGATCACCGACCGCTGCGGCGAACCTGCGCCCAACGACAACGCCAACCGCGATCCCGGCCCCGGTCCCATTTCCAACTCCAGTTCCAGCCACAGCACAATGGCAAAGACCGAGAAGTCGGCCGACAAGCCGTCCAAGACGGACGCCAAGAAGGGTTCTTCCAAGTCCTCCAAGTCCTCCACTCCCAAGAAGGGCGCCTCCTCCGCCGCTGCCGTTGCCTCCCCAGCGCCGCAGCTGCTGGACCTCGTCGAGTCCTTCCTGTCGCACAACAACTTCTCGCAGGCGCACGAAGCCTTCAAGGAGCAGCGCGAGCGCAACGGCTGGCCGACCGCCGCCGCGGGCGAGTCCCTCGAGGGCGTCTTTGAGACCTTCCAGTCGACGGCACAGAAGGCCAAGGCCGGCAAGGCAGAAGGTCCGGCTGCCGCGGGCGCAGGCGGGGAAGCAGCAGCACAGAAGGCCGGGGCTGAACAAGGCAGCGACAGTGACAGCAGCAGCGACAGCGACAGCGACAGTGAGGGCGAAGACTCTGCGAAAGACGAGTCGGACGACATTGACATGAAGGATGTCGCGGTCCAGTCCGGCGACGACGAGTCCAGCTCGGACGAGTCTTCCAGCAGCGGCACCAGCAGTTCTTCGTCTTCTTCGAGCAGCAGCAGCAGCGACGGCAGCTCGTCGGACAGCGACAGCGCTGCAAAGGCTGGCAAGAAAACAGCCAAGAAGGTCAAGAAGGCCACGGCCGCCGCGCCACCCGTGCCCGTGGTCGTCAGCAAGCCGAACCCGCTGAAGAGAAAGGCGTCCTCGAGCAGCAGCAGCTCGTCGTCGTCGTCCTCTTCGTCTTCTTCGGACGACGACTCCGACAGCAGCTCGTCGAGCTCCTCGGACGACGACAAGCACAAGCTGAAGAAGGCCAAGCTCGTCAAGAAGGAGGACGAGACGTCGGACAGCAGCAGCGATAGCCGCAGCAGCAGCAGCAGCAGCTCGTCGGATTCTGATTCCGATTCTGAGTCCGAGTCATCCGAGGAGGAGGAGGAGGAAGAAGACGACGACGATGACGAGGATGATTCCTCGTCGTCTTCGTCTTCCTCGTCGTCTTCCTCGTCATCCGACTCTGATTCGTCGGACAGCGACTCCGAGTCCGAGGTTGACAAGGCCGCCAAGGTGCCCCTCCCTGAGTCCAGCGGCAGCAGCAGCAGCAGCAGCAGCAGCAGCAGCGACTCTGACAGCGACTCCGACAGCGACTCCGACAGTGACGCCAAGAAAAAGTCCAACAAGGCCAGCAAGAAGGCCGACAAGGACGGCAAGGACAGCCACAAGAAAAAGGGGACGGCCGCGGCCCGTCTGGTGTCCCCCGAGAAGAACGGGTCCGAGACGTCGGCCACTATTGTGGGCTTGCTGTCCCCCAGCCTTGCCGGCGCAGGCAGCGAGCCCAAGTTCCCGCCGTTCCCGCCGGACCCGGCGGCGGCGGCGGCGGTGCTGAAGAAGGCGAACAACCGCGGCCAGGCCAACGCGCCCAAGAAGGGGCCGGGCGAGCGGTTCTCGCGCATCAGCACGAGCACGTGGGTCGACCCGCGGTTCGCGTCCAACGCCTTTGAGGGCCGGGACAGCTGGGCGCAGAAGGCGCACGAGGACCTGATTGTGACCAAGGGCAAGGGCTTCACCAAGGAGAAGAACAAGAAGAAGAAGGGCAGCTACCGGGGCGGCTTTATCGACACGAACGCGCGGAACGGCATCAAGTTTGATGATTAAAGAGGGAGGGTCTTGACCGCTGGGGGGGGGGGCTCTCTCTTTCTTTCTTTCCCTTTGTTTCTTCCCTTCTTCTTTTCTTCTTTTTTTACGTACACTGATCGTATATATTTTATGGTGGTCGGCCTGTGTTTGCATTGTTTTTGTGGGCTTTTCGTTTCTGTATTTTTGTCGTATTTATGTATTTTCTTTTCTTACAGCACGGCGTTCGCACATGGAAGAGAAAAATACAGATGAAGAAAAAGGCAACTGCAAAACATGCGCTTGGGGGGGTGGCGAGAGCAGAAAGAAGGAAGGCTGCCTCGATGCACCCCGTTTTTGTTTTGCTTTTTGTTGTCTGGGGGGAGAGGGTTCTTGAGCGAGAGCAAGCAGACCTCCGGGTCCTGTTCTCTGCTTCGCAGGACGGCAGCAAAATAAAAGTCCCAAGAAATGTTGTCTCATCATAAAGGAACGCCTCTGGGTGCCAAATCGTGGTCGTGATAACCTCCGTCCCTCCCTTCTTTCTTTTCGTCTCGCGGGGAACTTGCTTTGCCCCTGTTTTTTATAATTGTCAACAAACAAGTCCTCGCCCGACAAACCGTTCCTTTACGAAAGACTGGTTATTCCAACTTGCTGATCTGCGATCGCCAACAGCAAGGCACATCTGTAGGTTGATTTTCGAGGCTCCCCATGTCGTCGACACACTGTCCAATGGGGAGGGGAGGGGTTACTCTAGTCAACTCTTTCTCCGCTGTCGATTTGCTGCCACGGACCGGCGCTCCGCTTGCCACATAGAGGAGACATGCCACATACGGAACAGCTGTTTCGAACTCTCACCGCTCTGGCAGCCATCTCCCCTCGTTGTTCTGGCAAAGTAGCAATGGGCACAGGGCGAAGCAAGATTCTCACGGCGTCCTCCCTCCCATGAATCCGAGCAAATGGCGTGGCACTCGTCGCCCGCCGTTCCAGGCCATAGAACCGAGACAGATGACAACTGGACGAAAAAGGCGAAGAGCCTCTGCGATGCGTTGCCCGGCTAGCCATCCCCTCTCAATCTCACCAGTGGACACGGTCTCACGCCCACAATCTAAGCCTCTCGGGCACCTATGTCGTAGACTGCAAGCCGTCTGTGCAGCACTTGGTGATTCTCGTCAAACCGAATGCAGTTCCACACGGTTACCCACAGTTTCAAGTAAGGAAAGAGGACAAACAAAGGGGGGGGACGACGTGCTCCGTCGATGCAGCAAGGTCACCGCCCAGCTAGCAGGAAGACTAACGGTGCCCGGCAGGGACATGGAGCCACTTGCGTCTTTCCTTTCTTCTTCCTTGCGGCAGCTCCACGATACGAGAGGTCAGAAAGCACGTCCAGAGGGGAGTACTGGTTGTGGGGGGACGCTGGTGGCTGTGGCACGCAAGGCCGCCCGGATGACTTTGGGCGAATGCAAACGAGACGACCTGCGAGAAAGAGAATGCAAGAGCAAGAAGAAGAATGGATGAAAGAAAAAAACAGGACAAGGCCAGACCCAGGCTCCCGGAAACAGCGGTTGCCAAGCCTTATCCCCATCTCTACCGCAGAGACACACTCCATAAACGGGATGCTGCAGATCCCCAAAACGGCGAGGCTGTGCGTCTCCGTCGGCCAGACAAAAGGCGCCCAAAGTGGCTGACTGGTCCCGCGACCTCCTCCCTTTCCGTTTGCGTGCCCCTGCGGTCGGGCTGCTGGTGTCGGGACAGCAGAGGCCTCGCACAAAGACGGCCGCAATGAGTCAAGAGCCATAAGACCTCTCGTCTTGGCTCTTGGCCCAGGCGGCCCCTCGTTGTCACGATGGCTCGTGCAACGGCGAGCCAAGGCAACCCGTATTCACGTGTCACAACGACAGCCCTCCTATCTCTGTAGCAGCCACATACGAGTACCAGGCGAGTTTGGCGCTCGGCGCTCGGGCTCCGGCTTCGTCTCTCTGGGAATGCGACAGATCGCGGCCCAGGCCCAGGCCCTTGCCGCTGTGGCGGATCAACAATGCTCCGACCAGGGGCCGTTCTGCGCTGCATGCAAGCATTCTGTTTGGTCCCCGGCCGAATCTCTGGCCAAACCGCGGCGGTTGGGCGGCACACGGCACAGTTGCGTTGTGTTGTGTCGCTTCGCTGTTCATCGCACAAACGTGTCGCTCGCCCGGCGGCTACAGGGCGTCAAACCAGGGGGGCTGGACTTTCCTAGGCCGGGCCAGGTCAGGCCAGGCCTGGCCAGCCGGGAGGCAGCTTATGCCACAGCGCCTAATGTTCCCTTGTAACTGCTCGTGTCTGCTGGTGTGCTGGCGCGTGTTGCGCCTTCCCGTGCCCCGCCAACCCTCCTGGTGCACCGCCACTTTGCGCCCGGTTCTCTCCTTCCTGTCGGTGGTGCGGACGTGCCTGCCCTGCGAGGAAGGAGAAAGGAGAAAGGAGAAAGGAGAAAGAGCAAGGAAGAACACCAGGTGAGCAAGCCGACCGAGACCAAGTCGACCGAGAAACACAGCCAGCCTGCGCCTTTGAGCACCGTGACGCCATACAGCTCCCAGAGAATTCACCGTCTCCCTCGCCACACCGAGACAATCCAGCAGGCCGCCAGCACTAACAGCCCGAGGCAGTACGCAGTACGATACCTCCTGTACCTCCTGCCCCCCACATCTCTCACGCGCGGGCCAGCAGTAAGACTGCGTGATCCCAGCAGAGAGGAGAGAGCCTCACTTCCACTCAAGGCAAACTGACTGCAGCGGGCTGGCCATCGACCTGACGCCAGGATTTCCTCGTCGCCTTTCCATTGCCCACCTATTTTAAAGTGGCTTTGTCGACAAAGGGTGTGTCCACAGGGCCTTGCTGCCGGTCTTGTATGCCCTGCATCCATCCTCTACACCGGCCAGCCGCAACAGCTTCACATCACCACATCAACACAAACCCTGTCGAGGCCAGAGGCTTCCCACAGACCGCAAAAACATCCCCAACTGACGCCAGGGCGCTCCTGACCCTGTCAGACAAGGAGGTGCTCTCCGTTTGCTGCCCCACCTGGACGAGATCGGTCACTCGCTCTGCTTTGAGACGAGGCTGAGAAGCGCCCGGCCAGCACCACGGTCAAAGACCCTCAAGGACAAAAAGGACAAAGCCGTCAAAGGCCGCACAGCCTCTTCATCCGGACACAAACAGACTCCGCCGCCAGCCCTGCCTCCCATCGCTCACATGTCGTTTTTTTCACTCAACCGCAATAAATACACCACCTCCTCTGCCACCGCCCGCCGGCAGGGTAGTGACACCTTCCAGCCTCCTTCACCACAGTCTCCAGATAAGAACGTCGTCTTCCCCGCCGGCCCTCAGAGGACTCCCAGTTCAGCACGCCGGCGCCTTAGCAAAGCGCAGCGCATCGTCTCACCCTCAAGTCCTCGCCGTACGCCGACCTGGGCCACCTCCGGCAGCAGCAACAACAACAACAACAACAACAACAACGCCCTCGATCTCGGACCCATCTCCACAAGTCCGCTCAATATGTCATTTAGCGGAGATGCACACGGCCCGGCGCCGGAATGCTGTGCACCCAAGCCGGCACCCCGGAATGCCGCCGAGGCGGCCGCCGAGCTCGCGACGCTCGTCGACATGTATCACTGGAAGCGTGAGCGCCTCGTGGCCAAAGAGGCTGCAATGGCCTTTGACCACAAGTGCCAGTCCAACGCCACCGACGCCGAGCGGCTCGCCGATGCTGTGCTCTTGCGCCTCAAGGACCAAGACCAGAATGTCGTCTTCGACTTGGCCGAAGGCCACTACGGCTACGGCAACCAGAAGCACCCCGCCTTTGCAGGCGACCACTTCCTGACCAACGTGCCGTTTATCAAGGAGACGCAGATACTGCGCGCCGCCCGCCACATGCCCAAGGGCGGCCACCTGCACATCCACTTCAACGCCTGTCTCGAGCCGCACGTGCTGCTGAACCTCGCCCGCGACATGGACCGCATGTTCATCACGAGCGACCTGCCGCTCGTCCTAGTGGGGGCCGAGGGCGACGCGACCGTGTCATTCGCACAACGGACGGTGAATTTCTTCCTCTGCGAGATCCAATTCTCGATCCTGTCGCCCGACAAGGAAAACCCAGGCAACCTGTTCGCGGCCGACTACGCGCCGCGCCAGACGATGCGGTTCCGGGAGTTCTTGAGGTGCTTCCCCGCCGACGCCATCCACAAGACCGCCATGGACTGGCTGGTGTCCAAGCTCGTCTTTAGCGAAGCGGAGGCGTACGACATACCGCAGACGTCGCGCGGCGCGTGGGAGCGCTTCAACGGGCGCACGCGCATGATGAAGGGCCTGTTCAACTACGTGTCAGTCTACCGCAAGTACACGGAGAAGTTCCTGCAGGACCTGCTGGACGACAACATCCAGTACGCCGAGATCCGGCCCAACTTTATGACCACGAACCAGCTGTGGTACGACGACGGCACGGGGCAGATTGACAACGTGGGCATCGTCAAGCTGATTATCGCCGCCTGCGAGGACTTTAAGAGGCGCCACGTGGGCCAAAACTTTGACGGCATCAAGATCATCTACTGCACGCCGCGCTCGTTTTCGCGCGACAAGGTGAGCGCCGCGCTCGCCGAGTGCCTGGCCTTCAAGCAGGAGTGGCCCGAGTACATTGCCGGCTTTGACCTCGTCGGCGAGGAGTCCAAGGGCCACCCGCTGCGGGAGTTTGTTCCCGAGTTTCTCAAGTTCCAGGAGGACTGCGCGGCCGCGGGCGTCACCATCCCCTTCCTGTTCCACTGCGGCGAGACCCTCGAAATGGGCACGGAGGTGGACGGCAACCTGTTTGACGCGCTGCTGCTGGGCGCCAAGCGCATCGGCCACGGCTTTGCGCTGCCGCGGCACCCGTACGTGCTGGAGCAGATGAAGAAGCTCGACGTGTGCGTCGAGGTCTGCCCCATCTCCAACGAGGTGCTCGGCCTGACGCCGCGCATCGGCGGCCACGCCGCGTACAGCCTGCTGGCGCAGAACGTGCCCTGCACCGTCAACAGCGACAACGGCACGCTCTTCCAGTCCACGCTGTCGCACGACTTTTACCAGCTGCTCGTCGGCAAGGCCGACATGGGCCTCTTTGGCTGGCGCCAGCTGGCCGAGTGGAGCCTGAAGCACGCGTGTCTGCAGCCCGGCGCCCAGATGGCCGACGCGCGCCGCCGCTGGCTCGACGCCTGGCGCGACTATGTCATCTGGCTGCTGCGGACCTACGACGCGCAAAACCCGGAGACGCAGGCCGTGCTGCTGCAGGTGGCCAAGGACAAGTCGCTGGCAGCACGGCCGTTGGAAGTATAGTTTGGAGGGAGAGGGGGGGGGGGCTGTCACACCCCGCATGGGATGTAAAGACGGCTTGCTTTATATCCTTTTCTTTTTGGTTTTGCGAGTCTCCCGTGCCTTTTGCTGCACTTGGGGCTGGACCGTTCGTACCACAGCCTCCCTTGCAGTTCTGGTGTTATCCTTTCCTTCTTATTTTTCATTCCCTCCTGCTCTCGGCTCCCCCCCCCTTACGATCTTATGTGCAGTTTTCCTTTATGGTTCGACCTTGCCTTGTTTCTTGCTGCGTTGTGCTCGCGCACAACATGATTTACGATTTTTTTCCTGTCTTTCTCTCTCTCTCTTTCTTCAAACTGGCTTCGCCCTTTTTGGTTGTCCCAAAACGAGCATGGAAATGAAACCTGCAAAGCATGCCAACAAAACTATGCCTGTGACGGGACGCGAGAGACTTCGAGCAGCAGAAGAAGTCTCTGCCAGGACTGCTGGTGCTTGCGCAGCTTTCTGCTACACAACGACGTCGTTTTGACTTCACCTTGGAAGACAGAGCTCTAGTCTCCCAGCGACACGGCAAGGCCAGAAGGTCTGCAGAACAAACAGGATTTGATTATCAGTATCACATGGCGACGAAAAGATTGGGAAAGTGCCAGCAGAAAAGATGCGGAAATTACTCCGTTCCTAACTTTTTTTTTCTTCATCGGAACTCTGTACAGAGTACGGAGTACGAGTGGTTTGGTCCATCTTCCTCCTTCCATTTTGCCGTTCCTTCCTTTTTGCCTCCTCTCCAAAGACGATAAATTCCTTTTTTATGGGGCTGTGAGAGGCGTTCGACTCCGTGGGCCACGCTCCCCGCCTCGAAAGTCGGGCTCTTTCGGGCTCTGCTCAAAGTACGGAGTAGACGAGAAGCTGCTTTTGCTACTCCGTACGGAGTAGAGGAAAGAGCGACCCCGCGCCAGATGCAAGAAGCCAACGCCATGCCCCTGCTGCTCGGCTTGGATGAAACAGGCAAAGCAAAGATCTGGAACACAGCTGCACGGCCGGCGCTCCAGCCCCTTTTTCTCTCCCTCCCTCTCCCCGAGACTTGCAGTGTGACTCACACGGAAATCCAAGGACAGCCAACGGGATTGGCGGGCCTTTGCAGGCCTTGTTAGGGCGTCCCTGCTTTGCCTGCCCTGGATCCAATAAGCAGTATCCACACAATTTCCCAGTGGGTGGAACGCTGCCCCTCTTGTCTGCGAAAGGAAGGAGGGGGGACAGCGTCCGGTCGCTCTGGCATGCCTTCTTGATCTTCCCAGCGCGCCTTCCCTCGGGCTCGTATCTTCCTCGTATCTGCGTCCCTTGCATGGCTAGATCGCTCTTTCCCTCGAACATTGCAGGCGGGAGAAGCGACGCTACGGCGCCTTCCTCAGCGGGCAGCTGTACGGAGTACGAGGACAACGGACCGCACTGTGTATCTTGCCTACTCGCAGAGCGTCCCCGCACAAAGAGGGCGTGTGCTCATGCGCATCAGAAACGCCCTGCTGGCGTTTTCCTGGCGGTTTCCCGGAGCATCGCAGTCTTTGGAAAAGAGGGCGCCAGTTTCGTGAAATTTGGTGGCGGCGCCATGGCTATGGCTCTGGCCCGGGGCACTGCTATCTCGACCGGGGCAGTGCCTAGGCGGCCTAGCGGGCAAGTGCGCTCCACATGATCCATATCGGGACTAGTGCATACGAGTGTGACTCACACGGCTCACCTGGAAGCCTCCTTTTGTGAGGCCCGCCCTATTATCGCACGGGCGCTGTACTCCAGTCCTACCATACTAACAAAGAGTCCTGCTCTTGCAGTGCGGACTGCATACAGCACGCGCTGTGGGTCTGTTAGGGGGTCTACTTGTCGGCCGCGCCCTTTGGCTTGTCGTTCCTGTCCCTTGTGCCTTCCGGACGTTTTGGCCGGTTGCTGCCTGATACAAAACATCGCCCCGCCCACATTTTCATCAGGACAATTTTTTTTCTCCTTCCCTCTTCTCTTTCTCTTTCTCTCTTCCTCACCAACCCATCTTCCAAACATCACCACATCAACATCAACACAGCCCTGTGCCGACCGCCAAGATGCGTTAAACAACCCCCCCTCCCCCGCAGCCTCCTTCAACGTCGACAAAATTACGTCGTCAACCCAAACCCCTTTTTTTAACCCCTCTACCAACCTTTTCACCCCCTCCCCCTCAGCTCTACCTTCCCAGGTCGATCTGAACGCCAGCCCTGAGCAACCGCCTCTCCGCTTCACACGTTCCACTACCGTCACAATTCCCCCTCAAGACTTTCCAGTCTTCACCACGGATTCCAATCAGTCAACATGGCTTCCCTCTCGTCATACCAGCCTGCCGGCCCCATCCGCGCACCCACAAGCTCCGCCTTTTCAGAACAACCTGAACGTGCCTCAACGGGACTTTGTTCTGTTCGATTCACCGGCCCAGCGTCAGCCGCATCAACCTCCACATAATCGCCTTGCCCAGCAACCTGCCGTCCACGGAGTTGTCACCCCACCGCAAAACACGCACACCGTGCCTTCTGCCTCGCCCTCCTTGCAGAACCCGCGTCTCGCCCATCTCCAGTTCGCTGCAGGCCCCCCCAGCATTTCGACTACGGCTTTCCCCAATCGGTTTCCTTCCCCCAACCCGCAGAACCATTTTTACGCTTCCTCGGCGCCTTCGTCTACTGTTGCTCTTAACCAGCAAGTTCCGGCTCGGCCTCCTGTCCCGCCGTTTCCCCACAGTATCGGTTGCGTCCCGCAGAACCCGAGCAAAATGGTTCTTCAAGGTAGCTACTTTCTTCCTCGGTCTTCTTGCCGCCCTAGCGGCGGCGAACCTGCATCAGAACTTGTTGGCTTACAATCTTCGTCCCTTTCAGACCTGCACGGCATCGGTGATTTCTCGGCTGTCGGCTTCGACGGAATGTCTTTCTCGTCGCCCGCCATGGCAGCCAACTATGATCTGACATCGAGTGTGTCCAGCGGCTCTGTGAGCAACCTGGGCACCGTGTCGCCAAACGACCTGCTGCTCCAGGACCCGTTCATGTCGGCACCCAACTCGGCCGCACTCACGACCCTGACTTCCCCGTCTGACTTTGACGACTCGCCTTATGGTGACAGCTACGACGTGTCGCCCAACTTTGGTGCTCCTGACTTGGATGCTGCGGGCCACGACACGTGGTTCCCACTCTTTGCTCAGGACGCCACAGTTGCGGCTGGTCCCGTGGCCGGTGGTGCTACGGCATCGCCTGCATCGCGGCCGGTTGATGAGATCAACGAGTCCGAGACGACACCCAGTCGTCGGAAGTCGGGTCACTCCCGGTCACCCTCTTCTTCTGCTAAGCACTCTGCTCAAGCCGGCGTCAATGCTTCCCGACGCCGGGAAAAGCCTCTGCCCCCTATCATCATCGATGATCCCAACGATACCATCGCGATGAAGCGGGCTCGCAACACCCTCGCTGCCCGGAAATCCCGGGAGCGGAAGGCAATGCGTCTGGAGGAGCTTGAGGAGAAGATTGCCAAGCTGGAGGAGGAGCGTGACCACTGGAAGGAGATCGCTCTTGGCCACAAGGATTGATTTTAATTTCTTTTCTGATTTGGCTTTGCTTGTTTGTTGCTCTTGTCCTTCTTTTTCTTGCGTTTGTGTCGTTATCTCCCACCGCAGAAAGAAAGAGGAGGATGGGTTCGTTGTTTCAAAAGTCTTTCTCTATTGAATCTTGAACGCAGGTTTTGGATACGGGAGGGCAGCAGCTTGGACCTCCTTTACTGGATGAGTTTCATGGGCGCCCTCGCCGAAAAAGTGTATTTCTTAACTCTTTCTCTGCATTTTTTTGTTTCATACTTTTGTCAAGGGCATTTTGCCTGTCACACTCTGTCTTCTCATTTCATCTTGTCCACCATGGACCACCGTCCGCAAGCTTAATTTTATATTTAGCAGTCGGCAAGGAACAACTCTTTTGTCAAATTTTATTTCCTAGTTGTATTATCGTGCAGGCAAGACAAGTCCTGGCACAGCTATCTCCTAAACAATTACTTTACATCTCCCACCCAAACTGCAGCTGCCTTTCTTAAACCTATCTGATCTGCCTAGTGTGTGATGTTACTATTTTCGTTGATTTTATGTCTCGTTGTATAGTAGTTCACCTGCAATTAGCGAGAGTGACATGTTTCCATATGATGAATTATTTCTGTCAGAAATACGGATGTGACAATTCCAGACAGTAGATTTTTGTTTTTTTTGACATGGATTTAAAACCATCATGAAGCACGTAAAAAAAAAGGCTAATCACCTGTAATGGCAATCGCCTCGCGTAAATTTCGTTCCTATGATGATTTCCTCGTTTCTTCTTTTCTCTGCTCCTCCGGCTCCACGCATCAGTGCGCCTGCACCACGCCCGCGGCATTCGCCTGCGCGGTGATGCGCTTCTTGTACTGCTGCACGTCGCCGGCAAACTTCTCGACGGTGCCGCCGTCGCACACCCACAGGCTCGTGCACACCGTCTGCAGCATTGTGACGTCGTGGCTGACCATCAGCACGCCGCCCTCAAAGGCGTTGAGCGCGGCGGCCAGCGCGTCCATGGCCTCAATGTCCAGGTGGTTGGACGGCTCGTCCAGCACGAGGATGTGCGGGTTCGTCAGCGCCAGGCACGCAAACGCGACGCGCGACTTCTGCCCGCCCGACAGCACCTCCATCTTCTGCAGGCCCGTGGTGCCCGTGATGCCAAATGCGCCCAGCTGGCGCCGGTAGTCCTCGTCGGCCTTGCCCGGGTACATCTTGGCCATGAAGGACACGGCGGACATGTTGAGGTCGAGCGCGTCGACGTGGTGCTGCGCAAAGAAGCCCACGCGCAGCCGCGGGTTCGTCGAGATGACGCCCGACAGCGGCTGCAGGCGGCTCGTCAGCAGCTTGAGCACCGTGGTCTTGCCGGCGCCGTTGGGGCCCACGATGCCGATGCGCGAGTCCAGCTGCACGTCGAGGTCGACGTTGCGCAGCAAAATCTTGTCGGCGCTGTAGCCAAACGTCACCTCGGACATCTGCACAATGGGCGGCGACAGCTTCTCCACCTCGGGGAAGCGGAAGTGCACGCTGTACTCGGTCTCGGGCGCCTCCAGCACGGGCATGCGCTCGAGCTTCTTGATGCGCGACTGCGCCTCCGACGACTTGGCCGCGTTGTAGCGGAACTTGTCGATAAAGGCCTGCAGGTGCGCGCGCTGCGCCATCTGGTTCTCGTACTCGCGCCGCGCCGTCTTCTTGCGCTCCTCGCGCGTGGCGTAGAACGAGTCAAAGTTGGCGCCCCGGTAGTAGTCGAGCCGCTCCGAGTGCTGGTGGATGATGTCGGTGGCGACCTCGTTGAGGAACGCGCGGTCGTGCGAGACGACCAGCACCGTGCTCGGATAGCCCTGCAGGTACTGGGACAAGAACGTAATGGAGGGCACGTCCAGCATGTTGGACGGCTCGTCGAGCAGCAGCAGATCGGGCTCGCAGAACAGCGCACGCGCAAGCGCCAGGCGCATCCGCCAACCACCGGAAAAGGTCTTGGTGGCAAACTGCTGGCGCTCCGCGGAGAAGCCGAGACCGGCCAGGATGCTGGCGGCGCGGGACTCGGCCTTGTCGGACTCCATCTCGGACAGCTTCCCCTGCACGTCGCCGAGGCGCTGGTCCAGGGCCTCGCGTTCTTTGTCCAGCCTCGTCGCATCTGCAGACGTGTCTGCCATCGACGACCGCTGTGCCTCGATCGCAGCGAGCTCTTGTGTGATTTCCTAAAAGAAGAAGAAAGGAAGAGAAAAAAAAAGGAACCGAAAGCGTTAGCCAAGATGGGAAAGTCACATATGGCGCAGTAGACGCAGCCAACGAGGCAAACCAGGGGGGGGGGGGGCTCCGGAATATACGTACGACTTGCTGCTTTAGCAGGATCTTTCTCCAGACGTCGGCGTCGAGCACAGCTTGTATCGCCGATGTGTCGTCTCCAGTGATCTAAAACGGGAGGTGCCAAGGGTTAGCTCATCTCGATGCACTCTTGTCCGCAAGCTTTTTGCGCAAAACCAAGAAAGAAAGAAAGCCAAAAGAAACATAGACACAGTGGTGTAGCTGTCTATTTTTCTTTCGCCGGGCTATGGTCCAGCTGGTAGTTCGTACCTCTTGCTCGACGTGCAGAATAGAAATGTGGGTTGGCACCGGCAGCTCACGCCGCGAGAGGGCGCGGAGCAGCGTCGATTTACCGACACCGTTGTTGCCGACGAGGCCGTAGCGGTGGCCGTAGGCGAGCGACAGATTCGTGTCTGTGAGGATGCGCGTGCCCGAGATGTTGACGTCGATGTTGTCCAGCTTGATGTCCTTGGGCTTGCCGGCGGCGCTGGCGCCCAGCTGCAGCGGGTTGACGGCCATGTAGAACTCCTCGTACGACTGGGCGGCGTCGGTCTGGTTGAGCAGGCGCGACGCCTCGTACTCGACCGTCTTGTACGTCTTCTTGCTCTGCTTGGCGGCGATCTTGCGCTCGGCCTTTTCGAGCTTCTTGCGGTCGACCTTGGACTCGACCTTGCGGGTGTTGGCCGACTCGAGGTCGACGCCGCCCGTGGCCACCGCCAGCGTCGACGACATGTTGCGCTGTGCGCTGACCTGGAGCGTCTGGTCGAGCCGGCGCACGGCCGCCGCCCTGCCGCCGCCGCCACCAACGCCGCCAACGCCGGCAGCAGCGTCCGCCTCCTTGGCGTACCTGTCGACCCACCGGCTCACGAGCTCGTTGATGCGTTCCCGCACGGCGGCATTCTGGGTGTCCCCCGAGGCCGACAGGAGCAGGTCGATCACGGCCGCGGCGGCGTCGGCGAGCGGCGCAGAGGCCCCGTCCCCGCCGGCAGCCTCGTCGTCCTCGGCGCCGGACCAGGCGGTGGAGGCATGGGTCAGGTAGCCGACGGAGTACTCGGACACCACCGGGTCGATGCTCGGAATGATTCTCTTGATCTCACTCTCCATTGTTGGGTGTCAGAGGCTCAAGGATTGGCGATTGGCAGTGGTAGTAGTCCGGCGGCAAGGGGGGTGAAATCTCAAAGCCGTGCTCTCTCCAGTGTTTGATGGCTGACGTGAAGTCGAAAATTTTGCACGTGAGCACGATGCCGCCCAGGACGTTGTTCTGGGCTGGCGGGGCAGTGGGCAGTGGACATTGGTCAGCCGGCCCAGCAGCGACGCCCGCTAAAAGAGGGCCCTGGAGCGGCCAACGGGTGAAGGTTTTACAAGAGAAAGAGCCACTTGCCCTCTTTTCTGCCACAGCATTTTGCCCCTCTGCTCCTTCCTCTAATCGTCTCACGAACAACGGTCGGCACGGTATCCAGATCGTCTCTTGTCGCCTGATTCCGATTGACAGACAAAGTGGGCAGCTGTGTCTGGAGGTGTGGGGGGGGGGTCGCTCTTGCCCACTGACAGCACTTAAGATACGACATAACAACCAACGTACTCGGCAAGATACGTCGGATGAAGAAGGAGCAT
This sequence comes from Ophiostoma pallidulum, assembly GCA_019925425.1. Taxonomy (NCBI): domain Eukaryota; kingdom Fungi; phylum Ascomycota; class Sordariomycetes; order Ophiostomatales; family Ophiostomataceae; genus Ophiostoma; species Ophiostoma pallidulum. The sequence goes on from JADHKO010000144.1 coordinate 55,632, forward strand.
GCCTGACAGCTTCCTTCACTGTCGACACTCAGAGATACAGTCAACCACCAACGAAACCTTGGCTTCCCTTTCTTTTAGCCGCCCAGATGCCCGTTGGACGGTGGTCATTGTCTCTTTTTTGTCTCCTCGAATACGGGGATACCCCTGGCTTGCTTGGAACGGAGGATGGAGGCATATCTCCTGTCGGCGCCGTGCTCGTCTTATTCATACCCCCCCCCCCTCCCCCCTTTTTTTCTGTTATCACCGCCCAGGTGGGAAAGAGCGACCGCCAGGACGTGGTACTTTTCCCTTGGTTGATTGGATTCAGGGCCACGACACGCTTATTGCGCCGTAAGAAATGTTGTAAGATAGACTGTGTGGGGGGTTTTGTCCCCTGTTCCCCCTCGTTCTGCCCCAGCCTGCCCTCCTTCCTCGCCTTTTGTTCCTCTCGCGTCCTGCTTTCCTTTGTTGGCTCTCTCTTCTCGGCTCTTTCTGCTTTTGGTTTTTGTACCCTACATGGCGGAAGCCACAGGCACAGGCACAGGCACAGGCACAGGCACAGGCACAGGCACGGACGCACTTTTTGGCCATAGCTCCTTCCTCGGTTTCAGGGCAATGCAGCTATGTTGCCATGATCTTACTCGCAGCTTACACGGAGTCTTGGGGGTGGAGCGGTAAGCGTGTCTTACGAACCCCCGCGTGGTGAACGGCACAGATTACTCCGTAGCAAAATGAACGCTGTCAAGGCGGTCCAAATTACGGTTGGGCACCCGTTGGGCTCAAAGGCTCCGCCGGGCGCCAACGGAGGAAGAACGAGGCAATCTCCAGCAGCAGATACGAAGAGACACTGCATTAGACGTCCAATGGAAGGAGCCCCCCTGCCGCACCCTGCCGCACCTGCCTCCGCCAGGGCGGCGGAGGACGTGTAAAATGGGGATTCCGTCATGCTTTCCCCAAGACGCCCCTTCCCTGGCAAAGGTCCCTCGGAGATGACGCGACGCCCACCAACAGAACAACGTGCGGGGGGCGCGGCGCGATGTCGTTTTCAGAAGTTTCTGTGCGTGGGCAGGGGCGACCGTGTCGCGTGTCCGGCCAATGGACGCGCGCTGTTCCCTGATGGTTTCCCCCAGCCCTTTAACTTTCTTTTCGCTATAGCCCCTCGCCCCACCTTGACCGGCCAATCATCTTGCACAGTCATGCGTGACCCTGAAAGATGGATTCCTCGCTCCGACAGTCGAGAACTTTTTGTCTCCTGAATCCTTGACGTGCCGTTGGGCCCTTTTTCTTCTATTACTGTCCTCTTCTTATGTTCTTCTTCTTCAACGGAGAACTCCGTAAACATCTGACACCCATCTCACCATTTTCTGCAGCGTAATTTCCTCGGCGTGAAGTCTCACCCGCTCCAACTGGCAAGACGATTGGCCGAGAAGAGGACAAGAGGGAGGAAAAGCAGGGGGAGGGAAGAGAGAGAGAATAAAGGAAACAGAAAAGGAAGAAGAAACCAAGATGAAAGACGAAATGAGCCTTCCCACCGTTGCAGTCGGGGGAGTGTGTTCCCGTGCCATCGTAGCTCCCAGGTCCCAGACGTTCTCCTGTGTCAGTCCACCTTGTCGTGCGAGCTTTGATGAGACGGCTGCTGTAATCTGAGGCGGCAGTACGTCTGTCCGCGTTGCTTCTTTCAAGACACGACAGCATGTGGGTGAAAAGCTCGGCGTGAAAATGTTGCGTGTGTCTGGTGAGTCTTATGTATCTTGCGTGTGCACACGTTGATAATGGAATGATAATGGCATCTCCCTCTCCCTCCCTAGGTGACATCCTCTTCAACAACATGGGAACCATGGATGCCGTCTGTCTACAATCCCGGGCAGCTATTGCATATCCCTATTTTGCTATGGTTTTTTTCGTGGGTATTTTTACTTTCCAAGCAGCGGTAATGTCCATGAAAAGGGCACAGTCTGGCTAACAATCAAAAATAGGGGTAAGCGAAGCGAGGGAAGGAGAAGAATAAGACAGAATATGATATCACCTCGCCCTGTTTTCTTATCCAAACCAGATCCTATCCTCCCTTTCAGGTGCGTATAGACATTTGCATATAGCAGGGAGCAGTGAGGGGCCCCTCGGGGGGGGGGGGGGGATGCAACTCGCCCTGCCTCTTGTTCCTTCCCCCCCCATTCCTTTTCCTTACTTGATCTGCTCCTGTGCCTTTCATCCGCTGGGAAAACGCTTATAACGTCCAGGCAGGAAACCGAGACAAAGCCGGTGGCAACCAAGAGCCAGAGAGTATTTAGAGTCCGCATCGAAGACGACGAGCAGCAGTGTCGGCTAACAGAAAGGCGCCGGGCAGTATTGCAATAACAGGAAGAAGCAGTATATTATGAAACGCCCTGATCTATTGTATGAACAGGCAAAGAAGAAACGAGAGACGGCATAAGACGACGAGTTGCATTTTTGTTCAGCCATTGCTATTTAGCCAGGCTCCCCGTGAAGCCATCTGGAAAGGATATTATTCATTTGGCCGGGCCGGCCGTCTTGTCAGAGATCGGGTCCGCAGACGGGTTTCTCCTCATAGTATCATATGTTTTTCTTCTCTTCTTCTGGATATTTCTCTTCGTGGATGCCGTTAGTCCTTATATTGTGTAAAAGAGAGAGAGAGAGAGAAAGAAAGAGAGAGATAATTGTTATTACACAGAGCAGCAGGCCAACTCCTCACAATCCATCTAAACAAAGGGGAAAACCTTTAGCTGCCCCTTTTTTGTTTGACCAACGTGTCGGACGCAAACCGGTTCAAAGGGGCGTACCGAACCCGGATCTTAGGGGCCGCACGGCATGCTGCTGGTTTTTATGAAAGCTGTATATTGGTGGTACACGACGGATGCTGATCCCAGGGTTGTGTTGTGGCTCTTTCTCCTGAGCCGATAGATACTCGAATGCCATGATCACAAGGCACGGATTGGAAAGAAGAAGAGAGGCAGTTGTCGACGTCCGGACTGTGCCTTTTCTTCCTGTGCGTTCGTCCGTCGTCAGCAACCTATCGGCCTCTACACCACAAGATGTTCTTTACGACTGAGATGTTTGATACGACTAGGTCTGTACGAAGTAGGTACGGGAGTACGCCGCAAGTACGTCTTCCTAGGCTGACTACTACTTTCGGCTAACGATCTCGTGTCGACGAAGTGGGGAGGCAGGGGGAGGCATTGCCTCAACTCTTTTGTTTTATTCCACCCTTCCTTTGATACCATTCCTTTCTATCATCCTCGCTCCTGGCGAGAGACAGAAAACCTGCTCGACGGGAACCCCCCCCCCCCCCCCTGCTTTCTCGTGTGCCTGTCCATGCCAACGTGGCACATCATTTTTGAAGCATCTAAAAAAAAAAGGAACACTGGGAAATGGGAGAGGGGGCGTTCTTTTCCTCTGGTCTTTCTTTTTCGACTTTCCTTCTTGGGCCGCACACCCGGTTTCCCCTCTTCTCAAGAGGCTAGCAGGTTCAGCTCGCCAGGCTATATTCTGTCGGTTGTTGTGGGCTTCTCACCTCTTGTCTTTCTTTTCTGTGTTGGGAGATATCATGTATGACTTTGCCGCCCAATTAGTACGAAGCACAAGTATGTGCCTACATAGTACGTAACGAAAGCGAAGTATTTCCGGGTCTAGGCGTGTGGTCTTTTGGCGCGAAGTGGCTTGGCTTGGCCATCGTCGTCTTGAAGGTAAAGCTCCCTCCCCCTCCTGGTGGTTCCTTTTCTCCCGAGAGACATCTGAACGAACGCCCCCCCTGAGCCAGTGTTGGCACTACTCCGTAGGAAACGACAATACCAGACAGCTTTCTTTTTCCTTTCCGCTGTCTTTTTCGTTGGCCATCTTTTGAAAACAGCGAGGGTCCAATTCCTTTGGATCAAACATTTTGCCAGCAGACCTGCATGGCACACGTCCGATTCACGGACCGAGGAGGCTTGTCATCGCATAATAGACAGCTGCGGAGTACGGAGTGCATATACGGAGTAGTACGAGTATTCATATTCGACTGCGGACGACTTTGCAATAGCGTTTCTCCGGGGACAGGGAATATCGATGCGTTGATGGCGTCTTACTGGCGTATGCATCTTACGACGTGCATCGTGCTCCGTATTCCAATCGTCGAGGAGGCAGAGTTGGAAGAACTGACGCACGTCATGGACGATAGCGCGCCGATTCGGTCGAAGCCAGGGCCGAAGGAGCCAGACGAAAGCGAAAGAGACAAAGAGGGGGGGGAGACCGAGGAAAACGAGGAGAAAGAGGAAAAAGGCGAACGAGGAGACAGAGGCGGCTGTTGACAGGGATCGCTAGCAGAGCGTATCGTACAACACCAACGACGCAGTGACTTTTCGTCTTCTGTAACATGTCACTTTTCGGCATAGACGAGAGAAGCTCCAAAGAAAAAGGGAAACAAGACGGGGCCAAACCAAAAGAGAAGGAGAAAAACCGGAACCCTGGCCGGTCTTTTTCTTGGAGCTCCCCCCTGCCCCTTTTGGTCCCCGAGACTAGCAGGGAGGAAAGGATGCCCGAGATTCAGAGGGAAATAGCCTGATTTTGTTCTGGAAGAGGCAAAGAGCAAAAGACGAAGAGGGGGACGAAAAACAGGGCAAGGAGAGAAGAAGAAAATGGGAGGGCAAAAGCTACATATGTAAGATATCTTACAAATACGATTACTAGGATGTGTCGTAGAATCCTGGAGGGGCCGACAGGTGCTGTGAAGACAATACGACGCTGTCGCTGCCGTGGAATGGAGGCATGCTTACGAGCGTACGGAGCACCGTGTTTGCGTGCAAGTCGAGTTCTCGTGGCGTATCGTAGTTTTCTTTCGATGGAGTCCCTCCAAGGGCTGAAAACGGTCAAATAGTTTGATGCAGTCCTTCGGTGAGTGAGTTTCAGAGCGCCCCTTACCCTCCGCAGCCCGCCCTCCCTCCCACTTGTACTTACTCGTAAGATACATTCTGTTCCTTTCCTTCCCGCCCTACTTATCTGCTCTCTCCGTTTTCAATATTTTTTTTGGACTCTTGCCCTTCCCTATTCTCTAATGTTGTGCTGGAGTGGAGGAGAGTTGCCGATCGACAGGGCTAGTCTTGCTTCCATCTAGACCCCCCCTGCTGGGAGTGTTCCCCCCCCCTTCTTTTTTTCTTCTCCTCACGCATTCTCACTTTCTGTCTCCTTGCCGCTAAGCTGGTTCGGGAGAAGATAATCAAGATTGCGCACCCAAGGGTAGCTGAAAAGGACGTTGATGGACCAGGAGCGACGCAAGAGGCCTCTCTCTCTAAGCCGTATGAAGCACAAAGACAATAAACGACGAGCGCCCCCCCGCCCCCCGTCTGGCCGGTCTGCCGTGTGAGCGTGTGTGCTTTTGGATGCTGTGCCAAGTCATACCGATGAACAGTAACCTTTCGTACGGAGTACTCCGTATAATATACAGGCGTCGTCCCGGGTGCCCCGAAATCGACTGAGAGAATATGACAGCGATTGCGGACCGGGCTTGCCTCTCTCTCTCCAATATATATGGAGTACAAACTACACCGTACGGGGCATAGGAGCACAGGAGCGTTGACGGCAAGAGCGAGAAAAGAAAACTGACTGACCGAAAGACAGGAGTGACAAGGCGTAACGACAAGGGGCGGGAAGGGGGGGGGCTGTGTAAAGGTAGAGTTCGGTGGCAACGGCGGAGCAGTAATACGACGCACAAGGAAGGGGAAGAGAAGCCGAAGAAAAGGAAGAAGAAAGAATATGCGCTGAAAGACAAACAGGCAGGCAAACCCCCATGTCAGTCCACGCACACCGGACGCAGGGGCAATATAAGATGTGCACAGCGAATCTTAGGGGTGCGTCGGCTGTGTGCCTCACATTCGTCGAGCTGGGCACGACATGCCGATGGCTGGCCAGGCCCGTGCCGTGCTTCACCTCTGTATCGCGCTGCACCGCGGTCTTCTCGTATAAGTAAAGGGCCGCGAGTAATACTTGTCCAGCGCGTACGGAGTGGTACACGGTGAGCTGTCAACTGCCAGGCGCCAACGAGTCGAAGAGCCACCCACTCGGATGGCAAGACAGCGATACTGCCGCCCTTCCTCCTTCCGTGTCGCCTCCTCTCACTGTTAAGCCGCCTCCGGAAATCCTAACCGAGAGGGAGCCATGTGCCCCCTGGCCCCTTCTAGCACAATTGGTCTTGTAGAAAGCTGTAGTTTCACCGGGAGCGGACGGGCTTCGTGATTGGACATGGGGAGGAGGAGAGGAAGGGGCGGCAGGAAGTGCAACAGAGCATCAGCCGCCGCTCGACAAGGCACAAAGCACGAAATAGGCAACGGGACGAGAGCGCTTCATAGGAAATCGACGTGAAAGGGCGGTGTGGTACGAGAGGAAGGAGGGGTGGGAAGGGCCAACAAAAAAGAAGAAAAAGAGAGAAGAAAAAGAGAAAAAGAAAAACATCCAGAGAAACACTAAGAAAAGGGGAAGGACTGACGAGGACTCCGTAGATGAAAAAGAAGAGAGTTAATCAATAACGGAGGCGAGCGGACGGGAAGCGGCAAGGCACAGCATTTAGGGCAAGGGGTTGTTGGCCGACTTCGTTTTCGTTCTTCAGAGAGAGAGGGATTTTTTCGGGTTGACAGAAAAACAACATCAGTCCCCCCCCTCCTCCCCTCTTTCAGCCTTCAGAATAGACTTACATGGTCAGTTCTTTTCTTGTATCTTGTATCTTGTGTCACAAAAGGATTGGTAAAGAACGGCAACACGTCAGTCGGCCTGCAATGTGATTAACTTGGGTGGCATCGGATGCAACAAAGAGGCAGGGGGGTGGTGCTGGACAATGCGTCGTAATAGGTTGGCGAGCTTCGATGGCGTTTTCTAGACCTCGCTTCTTTTTTTCAGCTTCCGTCACAAACGACAACACACAACAAACTGACAAGAAGCGGCTAGGGAGCTGCCCTTTTTGGAAGGAAACGAGGGGGAAAAAAGATAACAACGGCAAAGGGCCAGCTGACTTTCTTCCTGGCCGACCAGAAACGGCGGCCTGAACCGGCGGCCAGAAACGGGGAGGACAAACAAAAACAACAACAGCAACGAGGCCTGGCCGGGCCGGGCCTTTGGGACACACAGCAACAGTAAACGGCGGCAGTAAACACAACTCACCGTCAACTGCAATGGTCTGCCACGGCCCCTCCCTTGACCGGCTTGGCTGGCCGCGTCTGCCGTGACGTTGTCGGTTCCTCGCCCTCGCTTGGCTTGTTTATGTTTTTGTACGGTATTTTGGCCATGCATGCGGCGTGGGCGCCGCCTCCGCTTGCCGAGAGACGCTGCGATGGCCGTGTCTGCTTCGTGGTCTTTTCCAGGGTCCTTTTGATCTTTAATGTTAGCATTTTCCTGGTGCACAAGATCGGGCCTGGCCAGGCCATCCACCTCTGGCCCTGCAGCATACTACTCCGGAGCGGATGGCACCCTGCCTCTGCTAAACTCGCGTCTTCCACGGCGCCCTTTAGTGTGTCCTTTATTTTCCCTGGGCGTGTAACTCTCAAAGTTGGCTGTCTCGTTTTTCGATTCAGAGCCGCCAATAAAGACAAGAACAGAGACTCTGGGGAAAGAGGTGGGATACATCAGATGCCATCCCACGTCTTGCCGTTTTTCGGGTCTGGGAAATGGAGGGCCAGCCGAGGGCAAAGCCTGGGCCTGGCCGTTGGCTGTCCATCCTCTTTCCTGGTACATTGGCGGAAGGCTTGATTAGCACCAGAAGAACGCAACGGCGCGGTGGTGCACATAGGTCGACGTCCTTCTCCTGTCATTTCTCTTCCTTCCAGGCGAACCGTGACCTGGGTCCGGTGGGAAACGGGCGTCGTCCCACACAAACAAATAGAAGACGGCAGGGTTGCCTGCCGTCGAGCTTCAATGCCTGGTACGGCTATGGGGTCAGCATTTTCCCTGGCTCCTCCTGTGCTCGGGCGCTTCTCGTGCCTCGTCAACGGGATAGGGGGAAGGTCGCACCAGAGGAGGCAAAGAGAAAGCCGGCAAGGGGGGGGGGGGCGTACTCGTAGTGTATGTCAAGACCGACGGCATTCTCATTCTAATAATACTGTAGCGCCGGCGGGGATGAAGGCGGGCTTATCTGACTGGCTCGCCGCACACAGGAGGGACGGCGAGGAACATCTGATGCTGGGCAGAGGCAATCCGTAGCCATCCTGCTCCCTGCCTCGAGTGGGCGAGTGGGCGAGTGGGCGAGTGAGCACAGAGGGAGCACGCTGGGGTGCTGCAGCAAGGTTGAAAGCGGCCACGGCGCGAGACGCAGCCTGTGCTCTGCAGGGGCGGCCTTGCGATTGGCAGCCCGCTCGTCAAGTACTAGAACCTGTTTCGTGTGGTGATACTCTGGGCATTGGCTCTCCGTTCCCAACTTCCTGGGGCAGAGCACATGTCCATGTCTTGGACGCAAGGATCTCGCCTTTGGCAAGAGCTGAGTCGTCCTTGGACAACGAAAGACGACGAGGACGAGGGCGAGATATCAAACGAGCATGCGTTTTCACGTCGAAACGCGGGCCGCCAGCGACTCTGCTCCATGTCTCTGCCGACCCGTGTGCGCCTACATATACGAGGGCTCTTTACACGCAGTGCTTGTTACGGTGAGCAGGCACCCTCAGCCCGGGCCCGGTCATGCCACACAGCTGCGTCGTCGGCATCGTCGCTTGTTTGCCGTCTCTTGCGAGTTCTGTCTGCCGGGGTCTGTTCCTGTGCGCCTACTGTCAATTTCCTCAAATTTGACTTTGCAGACAGCGACACGTATAGGGTGCCATGCATACGGAGTATGGGGCCCCATGCAGGACGAAATAAGAGCCCCAGAAGCATTAGAAAAGAAAAAAAGGAAAAAAAAGAAAAAGGGCAAGGCAGCGGGCGGATTGGCACCGGACAACACTTCCGTCGCCATGGCGCCTGGCCAGGTCTCACCCGATCCACGGACGATCGATCTGCAAGAAGGGAAATGGAAGCCCACTTCCCTGCGGACGCGCTGGGCCTGGCCTGGCCCTGACGTGCTGCAAAGGAGGCAAACGTGACGATGGGGATGTGTTTCGCTGGAGCGGAGGAGGCGGGCGGCCAATGGCTGGCCGCCTATCGCGGTGCCCAGCAGACAGCCGCCGCTGGCTGGCCCAGGGCGTCCGGGTCGGGGGAGACAATGCCAGAATTTCGAAAAGAAAGCTCTGCGTGTTGCATGCTGCATGTTGCATGTTGCATGTTGCATGTTGCATGCCGCAGGATGCGGGCTGCAGGCTGCAGGCTGGAGGCTGCAGGCCGACACGCTGCCGTCTGAAATGAGACGCTGCACGACCAAGGGAATGGGGCGGCGGGCTGTCCAGTCCATCCCAGGGCGCCTTCCTCGTGCATCGCGACGGCTGGCCGGTCAGGAAGGAGCGATGGCCTGGCCAGCCCACAGAGACTGTACTCCGTACAAGAAAGCTACGTGCAAGTTGGCGACACACGGAAGGCACGCCCCAGGCACGCGCACGCCCCCAGGCACGCCGCCCCATCACGCCCGCTCTTCGATGGGCGGCGCCTTCTCTTTTGGGACGACGAGCCACCGTCCTTCCAATTTGAAGCGTGCATTGCCTGTCTCGCCTGTCTCGCCTGTCTCGCCTGTCTCGCCTGGTCGACGCTGTTCCTCATCTTCTTTTCCTCCCTTTCTCTCCACATCGTCGCCCTCGTCCTCACGCCCTTGGTGTCTGCCGGCCCCAACCAGCCTCCGACGTGCACGAAGCACCAAGCACTCTGCACTCTCATTTTTCTATTTCTTCTTCTTCTTATTGACGTGCCTCCCCGACCCGGCGCCGTCCTGCCTCCAGCAGTTGCATCCTCTTTCTTTTCTTCTTCTTCCTCCTCCTCCTCCTCCTCCTCTTCTTCTTCTTCTTCTTCTTCGTCTTCTTCGTCTCTCCCGCATCTCAGCATCTTCTTTCTTCTTCCCCCCCTCCTCTTTCGCCTCGCGCCTCCGATCCTCCTCGTCCCCGCTCAGCTGGCTTCCCGCACCGCTAACGACGAAAGCAAACAACCCGCCCGTCTTCGCCATATGCGTTTCTCACACACCCTTCTCCCCTCCCCGGCCACTCACACGCCCCCCTTTCGCTCTCTAACCCACCCCTGGTCCACTCGAAAGTCCGACCCGGCGCCCACCCATTGAGACACCGCGCTCTTTTGCCCAATTGCTGGCCCTAGAAACGCCAGCGCGCTGTCGAGACCACCCCTGTCCGCCGGACGGAAACCAAAGCGTGGAACAGACCAAAAAAAAAAAAGACCACAGAAGCTGTGCAAAAGAGATTGCTGTAGCGCGGCCGACTCGCCAAGGGCCCTGTCAACATTGCAAACCAAAACTTACTAGCTGTAAGTAAGATATTTTAAAGGCCCCCAATTCCATCCACGACTGGCATGGTACTCGGTCTCGTGTCAGTCCCTCGCCCGTCCCCCCCCTCAAAAAAAAAAAAGACAAGGCGCGTTTCTGGTCCAACCCAGTCCATCCCAGTCCGTCCCAGTCCCGGCCGTCCCCTCTCAACATCCCAGGTTTCTCCTCCCTTTCTATCTTCCCTCCTCCTCTTCCCGCCTCTACTCTCCCCTTGCTCCCTTTTCTTTGTGTCCATGGTGGTAGCTTCCCACTAACCTAGCAAGTTGATATTGCACTGGTCCCGGCTGGTCTTGGAACTGGAGACGACAAAGTTGGCGAGTGAACGGGCTCTGTGTTGGCGTTGGCGTTTTTCGAACGGCTGCCGCTGCCATTCCCTTTTTCCCTCTCTCTTCTCGCCCGGTGTTCTCCCTTGCCACCACCGTTTCGTCCCTTTCGCGAGTCTCCTCACCCAGGTAACACGCATTCAACGCCGTTACGACCGACCTCCCTCCTCCTCTCGCACGAATCCCGCAATGCCATGACAATGCACCGGACAATCTTCCGCTCGAGTGTCTACCTCCCTTCCTCGAGCACCGCCTTCCAGGGCCGCCGGGTCCGCCGGTCTTCCTCGCGTGCATAGTCTCGGGGAGCTGTCAAGATGCAGGCAGTACCAAGTGTAAGTGTTTCTCTCGTTGCCGGCGTCCGCGAGGCGAACAGACGAGGTGCAATGCCGGCCTTCTCGAAGCGCCAATGCACCGAAAACCTCCACGGCCTGTCTCGGATTGGGTTTTGCTCTCGATCCGATTTGTGACTTTGGCCACCCTTCTCCCCCCGTTCTCTACCGCCTCTACTCGTGGACATCCGGCTCCCAACCATTCCCATGTTGTTGAACAACGCTGCAGTGGAGAAAAAAAAATCAACAGAATATGCTTCCCCCCATCTGCTTGTTCTGTCTCGTGAGGCTAACTTTTGCAACAGCTCGTTGGAACCGGGACGGCGGTTGCTGCCGCTGCCACCGGCCTCGTCTTCGCTCAACCCGCCAACGAGTCAGCTCCCCAACGCCCCGTGTCAGCTCAGCCGATCTTGAGCCTCGACCGTGACAGTTCTTCTGCCCGGCCTCCCTCCTCATCCCGCCTGCTGGCATCTCGGCCGTCTGCAAAGTCCGTCAGCTATGCGTCGGCTCCTGTCTCATCCACGGCCAACAATGACAGATACCGCAATGCCAGCAACGGGAGTAGCAACACCACCTCTTCTTCTTCAACTCGCCCACCGCACATAGCGTCTTCAGAAACCTCTGCTGCTCCTTCTTCTACTGCCACCCTCCCTCGTTCGACTGCCTCTGCACACGGCGGCTTCCCTGGCAGCTGGAGCCGCCGGCACTCGCTCATCCTCAAAGGCGACTGGAACCCACCGCCGATTTCAGAAGTCTCTCGAGATTCTGTCTCCTCCAACGGTTCCTGGATTAGGCGTCTATCATCCATTCGGCCTCTTTCTCAGCATGGGAGCATACGATCCAGTGTGGGACCCGATTCGCTTTCTCTTAATTTTTCTCTTAGCTCCTCCGCCCCAATCGTTTCACAACCATCCTCGACGCCTTTCCAACAGCAGCCGAGAAACAAGCTGGTTAAACGGACGACCACTGCGCTAGAAGCCGCTGCCACGTCGCTCTCGAGACGTGGCTCCCGCTCCCAGATGCCTACGCTTCGTCGGCCGGCAACAAGCCACCAACGGTCCGCCACCCTCCAGCAATTTCCTCCTCCAGACGAGCCGACCGCATCAAGTTCGAGTTCTGCGCGGCCAAGGTTTTCTTTCGACCAGCGGACTCGCCCCAGCCTAGCTATCTTCCGGCTAGGTGCGGAGACTCCCGAGCCATCTGACCAAGACACACCACAGGACGGGTTCCCGAAGGACGAGGCACTGCGGGCACAAGAAAAGGGCAATGCAGGTTCACAAATACAGTGGACGTCTTTTTTCCATCGGCGGACAACAAGATCAACAGCGCCTACGCGCGGCGGCTCATCATTTTCTAGCGAGAGCAGCCCCGGCGGAGCACACCCGTCTCTGCCAAGTCGGACAATCCAGGTCCAACGTGGTCAACAGCCCACGGCATATCTCGCCCACGCGTCCGACCTTTCCGCGCCGGAGGCCCCCCTGCCTGCGGCGACAACATTGGCCTCACCTTTCCAGTCCCCCATCGCTGTCAAAGCCGTTCGGAGGACGGCTGAGAGGAATGGCGACGATGTGGCTGGCTCTCCCCAGGGCTCGGATTCATCTCCCCAAGACACCCCGTCGAAGCGAGCGAGGCGTTCGATCTCGATGAACTTTAGCTCGCCGACGAACTGGATTGCCAAGTCTGGAAGCATCCGCCGTCCAAAGCGCGGAGCTGGCCCTTCGAAAGCCTCGAGCACAGCTGGTAGCCCGCCGCACGCGAGAAGCCCACACATTGGCAGCCAGCTACCGTCCTCGGGAAGCCCTGCAAATGGTGGGAAGCGGCATGTTTCTGCCCCTCTGCCATCTTCTCGGCCGTCATCTTCACAAGCAAAGTGTCAGGCGCAGGCCCGTAATGTCACTGCACCTGCCGACCTGCGTCCCCGCAAGACACTAGAGGCGGCGCTTAAGCGGCCTGTTTCGTCTGGCACGTCTGAGCGTGGCCAGGTGACGATGGGCAGAAGGAGCCCGGTACCACCATCGTATGCCGATGCTAAGGCTTTCCCTAAGAGGCAGCGCAACTCCTCTTCCCCATTACCCCCCCTCTCACGTCTGTCCAGTTTCAATGTCGACTTGCCTCGCCTTGGGGCACCCTCCGGCTCGTCGGATGCTCTGGCATCAGCTGTACCGGGAGCTACCATGCAAAAGGATTACCAGACGCATAGGCATTCTGGATTCACAACCCTGCCACGGTCTTTTCCGCTTGTCCCACGCAGTAGAGATATATCAGATGAGCGTTCCTCTACTCTAGCCAGCTCGGATGTGGAGCTTCGCGGCTTTGCGTCGTCTGGGGACGATGAGGACACTGATTTTAAGAGCGATACCGTCTTCGACTCTATTCGGACTGCGGGATCTACTCGTCTTCGCTCGACAGACACACCACTCGAGTCTATGTTTGACGAGTCGCCACCAAGTACGGCCGGCAACAGCAAGACAAAGCGCTTGTCCATTCAGGAGATCCTGGGGCAGTCTTGGGACAGCGACACGAGGATTGTGGAGGAAGAGGATGAAGGGTTCTCGACTCCCATCCGAGCCGTTCCAGAAGTGCCTGAGCGATCTCTCCCGCCTTCGCCGGCCTTGCACCGCTATGATGGCAACTACTTGGCTTCCCTTGCCAACCGGCATGATTACATCGATGATGCAGAAGCCAACAGCGTCTTTGCCTCCACAACAACGGACACTGATGCGGATGCTGATTTTTCACATACCAACGGCGTGGACTTCAGCAGACCATCCCTCGAGGACGATGATGACGACGACTGGGCGGGTATGGACGATAGCGGCGTTACGAATCACCTATCCCCCCCGTCGAGATCCCTACAAAATTCTCTCCACGGAATAAATGGCCTGTTCTACAACAACGGTCCTGACGGTGCCGACATCGGTTTCTCCAGCCACCAACGTCGTTCCGCGCTCGCTTCGATCAGTGGAAATGGGGGGACAGATTTCTTTGAGCACTACGATGCGCCACCATACAATGTGCGCGAGCGCCCGAAGAGCAACTTGTTCGACTGGAGTGAATCCACGGTGCACCTGGATAAGATCGATGCCGATGGTCATTCCCCCCGGCCAAAGACTGTACACGGCAAGCAAGAACTGGAGCTGAGAAATGGGCGCCCCGCGAACCGCAAAGGGCCAGCAGTTGCCCACGTCCGAAGCCAAAGTGTGCCAGTGAATGCCGATCTGACCGAAGGGGCTAAGCCTTCGACCTCCAAATTTGGAACCTGGGCCTCTGGGCCTAAGAATGCCAGTGAGGACTGGGACGACGACTTTGATTTCGGTACGAACGCCAGCGGTGACACTGATGCTGAGGGCCTTGGTGACTTCGGGAGTGAGGAGGAGGATGCTTTTGGCCAACAATCTACCATCCGCTCTGGTAAGGGAGGTGCTGCACCGTTCGCCATGGTCGTGCCGGCTTCAATTCAGGCCACGCAGCCCACTGTCAGAGCACACTCTGGCCAGATCCGTGAGCTGTCGCTCTTGGTCGACGGGCTGAAGCGCCTTTGCCGCCATGCTCGAGATCTGCACATTGTTGACGAGGCGCCGTCGTTGTGGAAAGAAGCCGAGAATATCATTGCTCTAGCATCGCCCGACGAAGACCTTTCAGAAGGTGCGACATCCAAAGGGGCGAACGCTGCTGCCGCCGCTGCGGGAGGCAGCGATCGCGATGTGCCGAGGGCATCGATTGAGTTTGATGCCGCCGATATCGACGAACCATTCTTGGCTGAAGGGTTTGGCGCCGGCACGCTCAACAGCGTCGGCGACGACGACCCGTTTGATGCGTCCGATTTCGCAGAGGTACCATCGACGCCGCCACCCCCCGAAATGAGCAGGACTGCGGTGGTCCGAGAACGCCAGACTGTTCGAAGGAGATCGGTCTTCTCACCCGAAGACGATATATTTGGCGGCGGCTGGCCACTGGCAGAAGAAAAATCACCTGCAAGGCAAGAAGCGAGGGAGCCAGAAAGGCCCCAGACGCCCGACCGGTTCACTACCACAACCGAGACGCCGGACAGTGCCATGATCGAATCCATCATGCAGGCCATGCAACAACAACGGTCATCGTCGGCGCCCATCAGAAAGTCGCCGGTCAAGCAGACATCCACGTCCGAGCTGTTTTTTAACACGAACACGCTCCAGGAGCTTGTGAAGCGTGCTAATACCCTCTTCCATACGCTGTCCGATCTCGTCCGCCACGCGGAGCTGTTCACGCAGAGCCCTGCCGTCACGCCGCGGCACGATCGTCTCAACCGTCGTGAAGACGGTAGCCCTGCCTTTACTCGCGTGTTCACAGACCCGTCCAGCCCATCGAAGCGGCTTCCCAAAAGCCAAAGCGGCAACTCTGTGGCGGCACACCCATCTCCATCACTGGAATCGCCATCGACGAACCGCGTCAGCCAAAGACTGCAAATGATGACGGTTAATTAATGCCTCCGCCAGCCAATCCCCCCCCTGTCGCCCCCCCCCCCCCCCCCCCTACCAGGCTTCCCTCCCATGTCATGCCCTTTACGTTACCGCGTCTCTGGCACGAGCCTATATGTTCTATTCTTATTTTGTTTGTTTCCTTTGTCCAACTCTCCTTTGTCATGGGTTTGCATAGACGAGATGGGGCCAGCATACCGGCCCTGCACTGTAATTTTCCAGCACGTTTTCCAGCCACTACTTTGTTAGCCGCCTGACGCCTTTTGTTTTTGTTTTTGTGTTCTTTTTTGTTGTTGTTGATTGCATCTGGCTTGCTGCACCTTTGGGACACATAGGACGGGGACAAAAATTGGAACAGGACTTGGACAACAAAAAACATTCATATGGCCCAAACTAAGACGAAAAACATTCTACCCCCTACCGGGACCGAGACGATAGGCGACGGACCTGGGCGATCTACGGTTCTTTTTTCGTTGTTCTCCTTGAAAGGGTCTCTATTTTTATTTTCTAGTTGACGCCCGGTTAGACAAAACCACACATGCAATGGCGGGTGCAAAGCGAGGGGCGCACACGAGGGCGGTGGCCGGCCTGCCCGCGTTCGTCGGCAAGGAAGACAGGAAGAATGTGTAGAATTAATGAGATTATGTTCTTTCACGTTGGTATGTGGTCCAAGCAAAAGTCGAGATGGCCGCAGATGGTCTGAGATATGTTGGCCGACGCGGTTGCCCCGCGCTAGTCCGGAACAGGAATGCAGCTGGTGCACGGGCCAGGAGACGCGACGGGGGGAGTAAACAACCCACAGGGAGATGAGGGCCCGGCAGACACGCTAGCCGTTCGTGGCGCGCTTGTGGTGCGACGATGCCTGAGGCACGGCGGCAAAGCGAAGAGACGGTCTGCTGCTGGGCCGTTTTCCCCGAACCTGCGGTGAGCGTCTGCGTGGTGTGTGCCACGGAAGGGGAAAAAAAGGACCAGGGCCAAACCTGCCAAAAGGAGGGGTCCTCTGCCCTTTGCCCTCTAAAGGCCCCCTCCCCCTCCCCCCCTATTCTGCATCGGCTGTCCGCTAGAGAGACGCACGAGCCACCTGGCACGGTTCTGCACGCTGGAGACGGCCACTGGTCCAGGACAGGCAACCACTGGAACCAGTGGAAAGCAGCGCCGGCCCCCCCCCCCTTCGCTCCTCCCCTATTCCTCTTTCCCCCTCCGTTCTTTCCAGGCTTTATTTTTCTATTTATTTTTGTGCCTGTGCTCATTTCCCCCTTCCCTCCTTTTTCTCCACCGCAAGATCACATCGCCGGCTGTTTTCTTTCCAAACAGAAATCCCACAACTCCCGCCCAACCCTCTCTCTTCTTCTCTGTTCCTCACCTTGAAACCCTGTTTCCAGTACCTCCCTCCGCCACCCCTCCCCGACATACACCAACACAACCGTCAAGATGCGCGAGATTGTGAGTGTTTATTTTTTTGGCCGTTCCTGAAAGCCCTCGCACGCCTTACCCCTTTTTTCTCCCCACGATTGGTGGCGGCCGGGTCTCACCGTCTCTTTGGACGTGCGAGCCTCCGGCCGCCAGCGTTCTGGCGAACCCTCTCGGTGCCTGCCCTTGTGGTCCCCTAGACATGACGGGGTGCCATGGAGCATCGTGAGAATGAGAGTATCGGACTGAACTTGGGCATTGCTTCTGGCTTCGTTGCTGCCTCCGGCTCCTCCCCTCCTCCGTCTCTGCCCGCTCCCGTTTTCCGCCACGCTCCCCCCTTCTCCTCCCACCGGCTCCCCCATCTTCTTCCTGTTTACAGAAACGAGCGATTTTGCGGCTGTCGAACGCTGTCTGCTTTCTACACTGCCTTCTGCACCAGTCGTATCACATCTCAACCTGCTGGGACCGCAAGCTAACCTATCTCTCTTTTCCCCTTCTACAGGTTCACCTCCAGACCGGCCAATGCGTACGTATCTTCCTTACCAGGCTTCTCGAGATGACGACTAGCCCGCTGGCTCTTAGCCCACTGGCTCTTCAGAGTGATTGCTTTGACGGTGGTTGGCCGTCTACGGACCAAAGTCACTAACACGAGCGCCTTCCAGGGCAACCAAATCGGTGCTGCTTTCTGGCAGCAGATCTCAGGCGAGCACGGCCTGGACAGCAGTGGCGTGTACGTATCCTTTGCCTCCTCGCTCCGCCACGTTTCCCTCGCTCCCTCTGCTAACCTCCTTGTCCAGGTACAACGGCACGTCCGATCTCCAGCTGGAGCGCCTGAGCGTCTACTTCAATGAGGTTAGCAATGTGTTTTGCCACGAGAGGGCCGATACGCCTTTTGACAAGACAGAAATGGCTGACCAGCGTAACCCCACAGGCCTCTGGCAACAAGTACGTGCCCCGTGCCGTCCTGGTCGATCTCGAGCCCGGCACCATGGACGCCGTGCGCGCCGGTCCCTTTGGCCAGCTTTTCCGCCCCGACAACTTCGTCTTTGGCCAGTCGGGTGCTGGCAACAACTGGGCCAAGGGTCACTACACTGAGGGCGCCGAGCTCGTTGACCAGGTGCTCGATGTCGTCCGCCGCGAGGCCGAGAGCTGCGACTGCCTCCAGGGCTTCCAGATCACCCACTCCCTGGGTGGTGGTACCGGTGCTGGTATGGGTACCCTCCTGATCTCCAAGATCCGCGAGGAGTTCCCCGACCGCATGATGGCGACCTTCTCCGTTGTCCCCTCCCCCAAGGTGTCCGACACTGTCGTTGAGCCGTACAACGCCACCCTGTCCATCCACCAGCTGGTCGAGAACTCGGACGAGACCTTCTGCATTGACAACGAGGCTCTGTACGACATCTGCATGCGCACCCTGAAGCTGCCCAACCCCTCCTACGGCGACCTGAACCACCTGGTCTCGGCCGTCATGTCCGGTGTCACCACCTGCCTGCGTTTCCCCGGTCAGCTGAACTCTGATCTGCGCAAGCTGGCTGTCAACATGGTCCCCTTCCCCCGTCTGCATTTCTTCATGGTCGGCTTCGCGCCCCTGACCGCCCGCGGCTCCTACTCCTTCCGTGCCGTCACCGTGCCGGAGCTCACCCAGCAGATGTTCGACCCCAAGAACATCATGGCTGCCTCGGACTTCCGCAACGGCCGCTACCTGACGTGCTCTGCCATTTTGTACGTATTCCGAAGGAGGAAAAAAAGAGAAGAGGCCGGGGGGGGGGGGGGGGGGGGGGGGGGGGGGGGGGGGGGGGGGGGGGGGGGGCGGCGC
>JADHKO010000145.1:0-82044 GCA_019925425.1 Ophiostoma pallidulum
GGCCGCCCCCCCCCCCCCGCGCAAGGGTCTTGCGGAACTGTCGTATGTGCTCCGCGTGGGATGCTGGCTCGGAGAGCAAACAAACTGCTGCAACCGCCCATTGGCACACACACAAAACAGACCCGGCAATGGCCACTGTCTGCTGCCCACGGGCACTGCCTCTGCGCGCGGACGCTCTGTGGCCTGACACGGAGCTGCAGAAGCAGCAGACACAGTGCCGGCGACGGCAGCGGGCGCTGGCGGTGATGCGGAGTGGAACGGAAAATAGGCAGTCGAGCGTGCGTTCTTCGTTTGCGCTTTCTTGGCTTTTCCCTTCTCGGGGCCTCCCTTCCCTACCTTGCGGTTTTGGAACCGAGGCCAGCAGGGGAACGGACGCCGGGGATGGGTGTGCACTCCAGCACGACCCGTGCGAAGCGAGCGGCGGGGGCCGCAGGCGAAAAGTGAAGCCTGGGCGAGACCGCCCAGAGCGAAGACAAAGTAATGGGACCACCCTACTGCCGTTTCCGCCGTCGTTATGGTTGCTATCAGATCGGGGCTGTAAGAAGACAAAAGGTGAGGCGGAACACTTGTCTCGAGTTTCTGTTCCGCGGGCCGTCAAGAGGAGCTCTGGATATGCAAGGTCTCTCTGCCAGAAAGAAACGGTTGCCCGGAGGGCGGGGGTGGAGGAAACACGGCACGGGTAGATGCCGTTCTTTATTTCATTCATTTCTCTACTGCTTCCATGAACAGACGGGCTCTGCTCCCTCGTTTGCTCTCCAACGGCCGTTGTGGCACACTATCTTTGGGTGTCCTCGAGAGCTATCCTGCCACGCGCCTCGCTCTTTCAAGAGCTGCGCATCTTCCCCTGCCCTCTACCCGGCCAACGGCCAAGCCACGACACGGTCTGATGTGAACACGCCCAACCCCAATCCTTTCCTTCTTGGCGTAGTACCGTACGGCGTGGCACTCTGAGAGGGTCGGGTTTGCTGTGTGGTTGTTTTTTTTTCAAGCTGGGAGCTCTCCTGTTTGTCGTTGCCCCTTGTCCTCTCGGTCGATTTGTCGGTTTGTCCGTCTCCCTCCCCGCCGCATCGTTTTGAGACGCACAGCTTCCATGCTCCCGTGTGGCCACAGGTTCCCAACACAGAAACGCCATGAAATAAAAGTATATCCAAAAAAGGTAGGTGAAACAAAAATCTCAACAAAACACCATAGGGGCGACTTTTCCCTCCTTATCCTTCAAAAAAAAATTGGGAAGGGGGGGGGGGGGGGTGGCTTTCCCCGTTGTATCCCCCCGTGATGCTGCTCTCCAGCATCCTCCACTCTGGTAGAACACAGAAAATAAACAGTCGTAAAACGTCGTGAATGCCTCGAGGACCGTCCTTGAGGCTTTTGTTGTAGCTCGTAGAGTATATGCGCACACCAGGCGCGACGCACAAGTGTGCGCGTTTGGCGGGAAGGGGGAGGAGTGTCGACGGCGGCGATGTCGGGATGCTAGGTTGCTGGGCTGCTATGGAGTCGTTGTTTGTCGAGATGTGGTCGAGAGTAAGACGAGAACGGGCAGTCGTAATAAAAGAAAAAAAAGACCTAAAAAGATGGAAAACGAGAAACGAAAATGTCCTTTTTTCAAGTTTCTTTCTTGTCCCGTTTTTTCTCCCTGTATTTTCGTCGATTACTTTCCCCTCTCTCTTCATCACTTGTTCTTGATCATGACATCGCCCTTGCAGATGCCATAGCTGCAGCACACCCTCGGGCTCAGCTTGCCGTTGAGGATGAGGTCAATCTTGGCCTGGAGGACGTGGGCGGCAGGCAAGACTCGTTAGTCGGGGTCGACCGACAGAAGAAGACAAGCCAGCGATATACAAGAAACAGAAGAAAAGGCAGAGGCTTACATCAGGACATGGCACTGGTGTTGCTTGGGCGACGCTGGCAAAGGAGACAGCGGCGGCGGCGACGGCAGAGAGAAGATGTGATGGCTGCATTGCGGAAAAAAAAAAGGGGGGGGGGGTGGTGGCAGGCGGTGACGATTGATAAGATTGGGGAGAGGACAGGCAGGATGGACGGGGAAGAGCGTTGATAGTGCACTCCTATATGAATGATGGAAGACCAGAAAAGAAAGGGGGAAAGGAAGGAAGAAAAAGAAAACAGAAAAGAGAGAATACGGGGTATAAAAAAGGAAAAGGCGAAATGAAGGGGACTGGGCGAATGGAGCCTTGGTCTGTGGGCTGGGCTGACTGACAAAAGTATGCTTATTTTCCCTCTTCTTTACAGCACATCTCCCTGTGCGAGAGAAAGGTGTGAGGGCGCGCGCGTGGGAGCGAGAGGAGGGATACGAGAATGGAGGAGAGGAGTGGGCTTCCTTTGTGTTTTGGAGAAAGAAGGGGGGGGGGGGGAGGGGGGGGGAGATGGGACATGGCGGAGCCTCAGCCTCCCCAGAGGAGGGTGAGAAGTGTACATGTACGGAGTACCCGTTCCCTACTTTGTATTGCTCGCAAGATGTGTACCAGTACAGGGGCGACTGGGAGCGCAAAGGTGAGACATGTGG
The DNA here is from genome assembly GCA_019925425.1 of Ophiostoma pallidulum. NCBI lineage: Eukaryota > Fungi > Ascomycota > Sordariomycetes > Ophiostomatales > Ophiostomataceae > Ophiostoma > Ophiostoma pallidulum. Next base: position 2,522 of record JADHKO010000145.1, read on the forward strand.
AAGCGGCCACCCTGGCACATGCCCGCAACCGGACATGGCCTCCCTCTCCCTTCGTCTCCTTCTCGGCCCAGTTGCTCGTCGGATACGACGCGGCCGGAATGTTGACATTCGTCCAAGGCAGCAACGGGAAAAAGGGCGCCAGTCAGCCTCAGGGTGAGACACACTTGGTCGGCTGGTGGGCAGGCATGGCGAGAGAAAGGAACGGAGTCGGGTGGGGCGCCAAGTCGCGTCAGGGAGAGGCAGAAACCACGGAACAGATGAGGTTGGGCAAAAAGGAGCGAGGCCGATACGAGGGCAGAGAGGGGGGAAGGGGAGAGCGAGGAGAGCACAATAACAAGAGGGCAAAAGAGTACGGAGTAGAGGAGAGAAAGGAAAAGACGAGAAGACGAGACGAGAGAAGGAGAGAAATACGAAAAAATAATAAGGAAAAAGCCCCGTAAAACCTCGTAAACGAAAAGAAAGGGGGCCCGCTAGCGCACGCTGGTGTACGTACGATGGTGCACGCTAGCCCACTTCTGTTTCGATGGCAAGGGAGGAGCAACAAAGTTTAAGCAGGGTTGCTAGGGGGAGGGGGAGGGTTTGAAACTGAGGGGGATTCCAATAGTGGTGGGTGGAGGACCGTGTGGATCGGCGAGGGGAAGAAGACGCACCCGAACAACGACGCCCACACAACGCCACGAAGCCGCACGAAGCCTGCCCATGCCGCTTCGAATACGAGGTCCATGTCCACGACAGCGCCGGCACAACCCCGAAAGGCACGGCTACAAGGCTTTTCCTCTGGACGAGGAGAGAAGATGAAGAGGTAGCAGAAGAAGCAGAAGAAGCGGGGATGGGCGGCGTGTTCTTTTGCAAGTTAGCATCACGACGTACGATACGATCAGCCCTACTATCTTAAGCATTGCAAGCAATCTGCCCAAGTGTGATGCACCGGCCAAACTTCCCGCTGCCTCTTCCTTGCCTTCTTGTCTCCCCGCCCTCCCCCCTTCAATCTCTCACTCCTTCCTCGTCCCGATGCTACCTCCGCCCTGCCTCGGACTTCCACCCTCCCTCCTTGGTGACGGTCGCCATCCTTTCCCCCGTCCTCCGTACTTCTTTCTATCTTACGTTGTAAGATACTTGTATCTTGCACATACACCCCTGTTGCCTCCCCTGGCATGCATGTGCTCGAGTGTCTCTCTCGTATCTGCTTCGCCTGACGTCACTCAACAGGTCATCCGCTGCCTCCGTGCACCGTCCCCTCCTCCTTATTAGGCATTCACTGCGATACTCCACATGTGTTTCTCAGATTGCTCCCCTTGATTTTAATTAAGGGGACTTGTGCAGACAAGTGGAGATGTACGGAGTACGTCTTTGCCAATTCCCTATGCTCCCATTCCAGACGGCACGTTTTTAGGAAACGAAATGACTGTTGCTTCCTATTCCTTTAGGTTTCCACAGAGGCTCTAGGACGAATTTCGGAGCTGCAAGAAAGCAAGAAGCACCTCGTCCCGAATCCAAGGGGGGGTAGAAGAATAAAGAAAAACAGAGACCAGCCAGAGAACAAGGGGAAACCACAGAAAAGAGCCACCTTTCTTACAGCACGTCCCGTGTGCTTCGTAGAGTATTTGACACGCTTTCACCTCCTTGTCTGTACAAAGCAAACCCCCGTGGCTGAGAAAATATCCTTGCCTCTTTACACATTGTGGGAAGCCTAATCCGATGCAGGAAGACGAAAGCCCAACGTGTACGGGCGCGTGTACATACATAGCGAGAAATTCAGGGCGGTAGGTTCAGGGAGAGGAAGCAAATACACGTATTCTATCACGTGTCCTTGCACCAAAAACTAAAAGAGCCAATAAGAGGGCGCCATTAAGATATTGTAATAGTGGCCCCTATTTAGCACGAGACACCGTCGGAGATCCCCTTATGAAACTTCTCTACACAAAACATCAGCCGCATACATGATACAAGGGTCGCCGCGAGTACACACGACGGGTTATTATACAAAATTCGTGTAACTTTATCCACATTTAAACAGAACATCTCTTTCCGAAGCATCGTAAAGAAACTAATCGACGGGGTACGCCGCTCTCCCGTCGAGGGTACGCCGCCCGTCGAGGGTATGTCAGCTGCAGTGGCTGGTTACTGAGGCAAAAGCGTGGTGTTGTTGTATTCTGTAGAAGTAGGATCAGAGGCCCGAAGACACCCGAATGCAAGAAATAGGGGTCCTAGTGGGCCCTATAGGGCGCGGCAGAAAGGCGCGCCCTGATTGGCCAATGCAGAAAATAGGCCACATCATGTGACAGGGTACGCCGCCCGTCGAGGGTACGCCGCTCGTCGAGGGTACGCCGAATATATTTTTCTATAATTATTATGTATAAATATATGTCAAGTTTAGCGCAGTGCGGCCAAACGGTTTTGTCCGCGTCGAGGGTACGCCGCTCCAGGGCGCGGTGCGCTAAGCCCCAGGGGACGCAGGCCCTAACGCCGCCGACACCGTGGGGCTGCGGGGGGGGGTCCCCTACGCCGTGAGTCGTAGTCGCGCCACACCCCGCAGAGACTTTTACGGAGCCCGCCCGGCCGCCGCGCCCTAGTGGCGCTCCGCGGGGCTCCTCGTGCGACGAGTGCGCAGGGACTATAATAAAGAGGAAAAGGAAGGCGTCGAAGGTACGCCGCCCGTCGAGGGTATGCCGCCCGTCGAGGGTACGCCGCTTACCCGTCGAGGGTATGTCAGCTGCAGTGGCTGGTTACTAAGGTAAAAGCGTGGTGTTGTTGTATTCTGTAAAAGTAAGATCAGAGGCCCGAAGACACCCGAATGCAAAAAATAAGGGTCCTAGTAGGCCCTATAAGGCGCGGCAGAAAGGCGCGCCCTAATTGGCCAATGTAGAAAATAGGCCACATCATGTAACACACCCCTTTAGGGAGGCCCGAAAGGGCTCCTTAGACAAGAACATCACCAGATTTATATAGGCCTCTTTTCCTCCGTATCATCGTCATCTCTTAACCCTAGGGCACTAAACTCATCCTCCTAGGCCACCTTTTTAAGGCCTTCTTCGTTATTAAAGGCCTAGTGTTTAAAAGGTAATAACGTTATTAGGTCCGTTACCCGAATTAACTTTTAAGCCCGACGTTATTTTTTAACGGAAAGGCACTTAGTTAAGTAGTCGGCCTTTATTTTAAAAGTTGTCACCCACTAAAAGTCTACCCGTTTATCCTTATACTTTTACTGTAATTAATAGTTATAAATATTTACGTGTTATAACACCGTTTAAAGCTTTAGACTTTCCTTTTTTACTAACCGTAACGTATTAGTGTTATTACACTTTATTATAAACCTTTCCGTAAATCGTAGGTTTAAAAAAGTTATAACTCTATTTATAAATATAACCTTTTTAATAACCCTTAATAAGGTTAAAAGCTTTACTTTAATAGACGACGTTATAATTATAAGTTACTTCTTAACCCTTTAATAAATTAACCTATTAAATAACTGTATAATAAAACCGTTTAAGTTTTAACGGTCGTTGTAGTTATCGTCGTAAGAAGTATTACTTAAAATAAATAAATTTTAAACGTTTAAGGTTTACCTTTTATAAGTAATCCTATAGTTTTAAGTGTTATAAAAGTAAAGGATTAGTTTTATAACGGTTAGTTATTAGGCCGGGTTAAGGTTTTTATTATAAACCGTTAGTTTATTTATTATAAAAGTTACGTTAAGTTTAGTAGTAATACTAGTAAAAAACGTTAAACTTATTTTTTTTAAATAAAGCCGTACAACTTTTAGGTTTACTTATTTTACCGTATACCGTAATAGGTTAGTAACGAAGGGCGTTTTTAGTAACTTACTATATAACTAGGCTTTTAAATAAAAGGTCTTAACTAGTTTTTGTGTATACTCTTTTTAAAAGAGGAAGAGCCGTTTCGTAGCCTTATCTTTTACGACGTGTATACTTAAAAACCACTTAATCTTACTTATTTCTTTTAATTAGATTTAAACCTTAAAAGCGTCGATAACTACCCTAACCTCCGCCGTCGAGCCTTTAACGAAAGTTAATATTATATCGTTTATATAAAAAAAGACGATTAAACCGTTCTTTATTATAATATAAGGTTTATTTAAAACTAGTTTAAATCTTTACTTAATAAATAGGGTTAAAAAGAAGCGTTATTATAATAAAGGTAAGCGCCGTAAACCGTATAACGCCTTCTTAAACCGTAAAACGGTCCTTAGTTTATAGTAACCCGGCGGTATAGTTATAAATACTACCTTATTAATAAAGGCGTTTACGAAAGTGTTTATAACGTTTAGTTATATAATCTTTAAGTCGAATTTAGTTACGACCGTTATTATTATTTTAAATACGGCTCTTAATAACGTTTCGGCTTTCGTACTTAATAAGTTTATTAGTTATTAGTTACTATATATAATTAATTTAACTTTATAGTTTAAAAACTTATTAACGTTATTAAACTTATAAGTGTATATTTATTTATTACTTAAAATTTAGTAACCTTAAACCTTTTAAAGGCTTACTTCCTCTTAACTACCCTAAAGCTTGTAAAAGTTTAGGTAATTAGTCTAGGCTTTTATAAACTTTAACTTTAATAAGTGGTTCCTAAGCTCTTTTTAAGACTCTAGTACGTTAAGTAAATCTTTTAAAAACACCGGCGTTAAACCCTTACTAACGATAGTAAACTTAAAGTCTTTTAAAGCGTCCTTAAGGCCTTTCGGGACCTTTTTCCCGATAACTTTTTTAGTTAAAGTAAGGTTAGGTCTAGCCGTAACTCGGTCCCTTAACCCTTTATATAAGTGTTTAAATCTTCCTTTCTAGTATCGGTTTTAACTTACGGTAGTCTTTACCACTAGTATACGGATCGTTACCAAGGTTATAGGGGACTCTAGGGGCGTCGGTATACCACTTCCTTTATTATTCTAGGCCTCCTAGGCCTTTAGCTCTAGAGCCGAATCTTCTTCTTAAGCGTCGGCTTCTTCTAACCTACTCCTTAAGGCTTTTAATTTTTAGTTTAATGTTTAGGCCTTTAACTTATAAGTTACGTTTAAGGAGTCGGTGGCTTTTAGTTTTATAACTTCCAACAAGTCCTTTTAGGTCACTTTAACGACCGGGACTAGCTTTTTCGACGGCGGGCTACCTTTATAATAGTTTACCTCGTTAAAGGTTATATCTTTAGTTACTAACACTTTATTAAGTTTTTTACTAGTCGGAGGCACTTAAATCTTAAAAATATTAATAAATATATAACCTACTAAATATCTTACGTAAACCCTAAGGTTTAACCTCCGTAGCTTGTTACGATACAACTAGGCGTCTTCTATTAGGGTAAAAGCTTTATAACCGTAGGCTTTTAGGTGGTGTAGCTTCGGCTTCCGTTTAAATAAAGCCTCGAACGGCGTTATTTAGTTAAGCCGTTTCTTTAAAGATTTATTTAAAAGGTATACCGCTACTTACGAGGCCTTTCGTTATAAATTCGTTAATAAGTTTATTAAAATCCGGAGCGTATAAGTAGTTTATATAATTTTACCTTTTAAACGCTCCGTTAAACCGTTCTACACCGTTATACGAGTTATTAAAGGTTCAAGATTAACCTTATAACGTTTAACTTAACGCGTAACGGTAATGTTTATAAACTTTTTATTAAACTTAATTATTAAGATTTAAAAGGCTTTAATAACTACTTAAACGTGTAAGTCGGAAAGGATTATTAGTATATTATAACCGTTCGGTTTATTTTAGTAATAGTAACTAAATATATATCCCGATTTAACGTTTATAACGTATATAACCTTAAAAAAGCTTTATTTATCCTTCTTGTAGTCGGTTTAATTAATATAAAGCTTGTTTATTGGTTATAAATAATCCCGACGTTTAAAGTCTTTACGAAACACTACGGCTTTAACCTTAACTACTCCGTAAACGTCGCACTACACTATCGTAAAGCCCCTTAAGCGGGTGCCGATTACTTACTCCGTAAAATACCCGAAAGCTTTAAGGTTTAAGTGGCTAGTCCGTCGGTGTTAAAAATTAATAGTCCTTTAGAACTCTAGTAACGGGCCCGTCACGTAAAGAGTTAATCGGAAGTTTAGGTCTTTTTAGGTTACCTCCTCGTTTAACTTTAAAAGCTTTAGGCCCGAACTATAAGTAGTAAGGGTTACTACGACGTTCTTATACTTACCGTAGTATAAGATGTTCGGTTTATTATCCTAATAAATCCCTTATTCTTTTAAAACCGTTAAAGACACTACGTTAATAGGGAAGTTAAGGTAAAAGGTAACATTTTTAATTACTAGTGTAGTCTACTTACCTTTAAAGAGCCTAAACCTTAACCTAACTACCCCGAAACCTTTAATTTAAACCTCCAAACCGCCTGCCCTTACGAATTCGTTATTTGTTACTACGTACTTCCTAAACCTGTAAGAGTCGTAAAAGACATACACCGTAACCTTTAAGTCCGTTACGGTCGGCCGGTAACGGTCTAAGAGTGTCGAGTATATACTAAAAAGGGTTAGCTTTAAAGTTACCTTTAAGCCTTCTACGCGCCGTTAAATTAAATTACTAACCTTAACCTTCTCCACCCTTTTCTTTAACTCTAAGTTAATCGATAACGTATAACCGGTTATTCGAGTAGTATACTAGACTAAGTGTTAAAGGAAGCCTTATAACGCCTTCTTAAAGAAAAGGCTAAAACAACTATCCCACTTATAGCCTAGCTAGTAACAACCTTCGTATAATAACCCGTCGTTAAAGCCTTTATCTTTTAACCTTTTCTTAGTGTTAACCCTTATAACGGTCGTCGTCGGGGCCTTACCTCTTTTCTACTAACCCTTTTAACCTCCCTAATCCTTTAACTTACTAGTCGATAAGGTAGTAAATATAAAGCCTTTTACAGTCTTAAGCCCTCTCCTCTTTACTATCCGTTCTTTTTAACGGATTTCGTAGATCACCCTCTCCTTCTAGTTACTAGTTTACACTAGGTCGATAACCTCCGGCTCTCCCTCGAAGGTAGTATTAGCCGTTACAACGCTTACATAGGTAAGTTCAGTGCGGTCTAGTAAGGAGGCCAGGTTAGAAAGCTACCTACCTCCTACCACCTCCAAGGCCTTCCTCCAACCGGCCCTAATAACAACTATTTCCTAGTCGTTTAACCACTATTCTATTTTCTTTAAACTAAATTCGTTCAACACTTTCTCGTAGGCCACTTTAACGTCCCGCTAAGCCAAATAAAAGTTAAGAGAGTAGTGTTTAAACAAGTAGTTTAACCAAACTACAACGTCGGCTTTAAGGATCGAATACAACTACTCTTAAATAAGATTAAAAATAAAGGAAATAATAACCCTTTTAAAGGCCTAGTCCAAGGCCTCCTAACGTTCCTAACGCTTTAGTTTAAACTAGTATTCGTCTAAGTTAAAGGACGGAGACTTTAAAGCTCTATCGTCGAAGGCCTACAACACCTCTACGGCTAAAGTCTAGGTGTTAGCTTCGTCCGCTAAAAGCGTCTTACTACCCGTTAAGGTTACCACCGATATAGGCGTTACCCTAACCGGCGGCCTACCCCTAAAGGCCGGCGTCGGCTTTTTCTTATATTTAAACTCTCGGTGGCGCTTTGGGCGTATATAACTTAGAACCGAAGGGTCGTAACGGCGCCATTTAAGGCTTATAACGGACTTAATCGTTAATAACTACCTAGTTTAGGTGGCCTTCGACACTAATTTATTAACGCGTATAATAGCCGTTACTTTTATAGTTTTGGTAGTTATAAGTAAGGGATTTTTCGAAATTAAGGAGTTGTCGGTAGATTCGGTCGAACTTTACTACTATATAGTAAGTTTTCGGTCGTTTTTAATTAAATTTAGTACTTATAAAACGTTAACAATTACTTTAGTTTATAAAATAGATAGTTGATACGAAATTTTAGGTTTATAACTATTAGTTATAATAACTAGTTACTAAAGTAAAAGCGTAGTATTATTATATTCTATAAAAGTAGGATTAAAGGCCCGAAGACACCCGAATATAAGAAATAAAGGTCCTAATAGGCTTTATAAAACGCGGTAAAAAGGCGCGCCTTAATTAACTAATATAAAAAATAAGCTACATTATATAATAAAGTACGCCGTTCGTTAAGGGTACGCCGTTCGTTAAGGGTACGCCGCTCGTTAAGGGTACACCGTTTTTCGCGTCGAGGGTACGCCGCTCTTTACGTCGAAGGTATATTAGTTATAATAGTTAGTTATTAAAAGTAAAAACGCGGTATTATTATATTTTATAAAAGTAGGATTAGTGTTACGCCTTAAGCGTACTACGGTTAGTTTCGAGATGTTAGTTAACGGTGTAAAAAAGTAGTAACGAAGACTAAAAAAACAATAAAACATTATATAATATAAACGTAGGTATATTTAGTAAAGTTAAGTATAAAAAGGTGTATATATTAATAAATACGTTATATTATTATAGTTTTATAAAACGAAAAACTAAATAAAAGAAAAATGTAGTAAACGGTAATTAAGTACCGTAAGTCGGTATAATATACCGACCCTTTTTTTTAACGCCTTATTATATAATATAACCTATTTTTTATATTAACTAATTAAGGCGCGCTTTTTTACCACGCTTTATAAGGCTTACTAAGACCTTTATTTTTTATATTCGGGTATCTTCGGGCCTTTAATCCTACTTTTATAAAATATAATAACACTACACTTTTATTTTAATAACTAACTATTATAGTTAATAGTTATAAACCTAAAATTTCGTATCGACTATTTATTTTATAAACTAAAGTAATTACTAACGTTTTATAAATACTAAATTTAATTAAAAACGACCGAAAACTTACTATATAGTAATAAAGTTCGACCGAATCTATCAATAACTCTTTAATCTCGAAAAATCCTTTACTTATAACCACCGAAACTATAAAAGTAACGGTTACTACACGCGTTAATAAGCTAGTGTCGAAGGCCACCTAGGTTAAGTAGTTATTAACGATTAAGTCCGTTATAGACCTTAAATAACGCCGTTACAACCCTTCAGTTCTAAGTTATATACGCCTAAAGCGTTACCAGGAGCCTAAATATAAGAAGAAACCGACGCCGGCCCTTAAAGGTAGGCCGCCGGTTAGGGTAACGCCCGTATCGGTGGTAACCTTAACGGGTAGTGAGACGCTTTTAACGGACGAAGCTAGCACCTAGACTTTAGCCGTAGAGGTGTCGTAAACCTTCGACGATAAAGCCTTAAAGTCTCCGTCCTTTAACTTAGACGAATACTAGTTTAAACTAAAGCGTTAAAAACGTTAAGAGGCCTTAGACTAGGCCTTTAAAAGGGTTATTATCTTTTTTGTTTTTAATCTTATTTAAGAGTAGCTGTATTCGATCCTTAAAGCCGACGTTACAGTCTAGCTAGACTACTTATTTAAGCACTACTAAGTTAGGGTAGGACACGCGGGTAAGAGGCCGTTTATATAATTAGTTTTTTTCTTCTCTCTCTCTCGTTTTTTTATTTTTTGTTTTAAAAGGAGTTCCGATTAAAAGTCTTACGCCTTACGCGTAAGGCGGAGAAAGGAGGTAGGGGACTATTAAAAAGAAATTACGTGTTAAGAGACCCCTTTTCTTTCTTTTTAAAAAAAGGAAAAGAAGGAAAAGAAAGAAGAAAAAAAAAAAGGATAACGAACGAAAAAAGAATAATAAAATTTTTAATTAAAAATTTAAAAGATAAGTAAAAGGTGAAACGTTAGAACGATAGGAGAGACGATGGACTTTAATAAATCCTCCTCCTTTTTCCCGTTTAATTAAAAAGAACTAAATAAATAACGTTTTAAGAACTTTGGATTAAAAGCCTTCTTTTATATAATAACTTAGTTAAGTGTATATATGTATATATATGTTTTAACTAGGTCGTTTAACTTATTTTATTAAGGGTTTAGTTAAGGATTCTTTTTAACTACGCCTTTAAGGTTATTAATAAAAGAATAAAATCGACGAAGAAAAAAGAGAGGAAGAATTCGAAAGCGTTTTTATAAATATTTGATCGGGACCGTTAAAAACGGAGCCTGTGAAAAGAGGGATCGTGAGTAAATGGAGCCCTTTTATAAATAACGAAGTGTACGACGGATTTTATAAAAGTAACGGTAAGTGTTACGTTTTTTAATTGTTTTTATTTTTTTATCTTTTTCCTTATTATTTATTACAATCCTTAAAAAAAGAAATAAGTAGTTAGTTTGTTTATTATAAGACTAAATATTTTAAACTTATAATTAGAAAAGCCTTTATATAGTATAAGGTTTATAAAAAGTTATAGTAGTTTATAAATAACGAGCTTACACCGGTATAGTAAAGACTTCGTAACCGTACGACGAGTTTAAAGATAATAAGTAAATCTAGGTCTTGTCGCCGTAATAAATAGGTTTATTAAAGCCTTAAGTGTTTAGTAGATAAACGGGGGCCGGTTTAACCGTAAATTAAACTTTTATTAAAGGTTAGATTAGAATCTTAAACGTGGGAATTTTAATAAAGTTTTTAAACGTAGGAACTTACGGGTTAAAATAGATAAAGGAAACGAAAACGAGAAAAATCCGATAAAGCTCCGTCGTAGTAACGGTAAGTATAAAGATAATAGGCGATTTTAGGTTTTATCGTTAAAGTAAATAGGATCGTTAAAAAGTTTTAAATACTCGTTAAATAAGCGAGAACCGGTTAGGTTAATAAGTTCGGCCTTTATTAAAGTTTTAATTAAAGGGGTTTTTATAAATAAGGATATACGAGTTAAAATAAATAAAGGAAGCGGGAGTAAAGAAAATAAAAAGAGAAAGAATAAAAGGAACGGGTATAAAGGAGAAAAGAAGGAAGGTAAAAAGATCCGATTATAAGTTTAATAATAAACTTTTTAATAAAGAGGGAAAGAAAAAAATAATAAGTTAAAAAGACTTTTTATTTATAAAGTTTATTTTTATTAATAACAAGATTTAGTAAACTAGTATCCTTTAATACTTTTATAACTAATTAAGTAATACAAGATTCGTTCTAGTCCCGATTAAAAGCCTAACACTTTTACGTTTATTAACTCTTTCGACTATTAAAATGTTTAATTATAACTTTAGGAAAGCTTTTATATCGTAAAACGGTTTAAGGGCCTTAGGTTTAATTACGCCTAGTATTTCACGTGTTTTATTTACCGGTTTTACGGGAGTTAGGTTATTTAAACCTTTAATCGGTAATACGGTAAATAAGTTTAACGAGGATATAGTTAAAAGGCTCGTCCACGTTTTATTATAAAAATTAGTTACCCTTTTTTATATCCATACTAAAAAGATATTTACGTTAAATAGTTTTAACCTAACTTTTTTTAAAAGGGATAGTATTATAGTTTATTTTAAGGAGTATAAAATGTATATAGTGTAGGCGGGTTAAATAAAAGATTAAAAGCTTACGTAAATCTTAGTTTACTTTTATAAAGATTAACGTATATAAGTTAAGATTATAAAAAAAAAGGTTATAAAGGAAAGTTTTAATTAAAAAGGATTTAAAAAGAAGGTGAAAAAGGAGTATTAGTTAACCGACCCCAAATAAATACATAATTAAAAACGTTAAGTTAATATATAATTTAATAATAATAAGTTTAAAACTATACCCGTAGAATATATGTAGTAAAGGCGGTAACTTAAGGCGTTGTTTAAGAAGGTTAGTATTTTTTTAAGGTTTAACTAATATATTAAAAGGATTTTGGAAAGTATTTATAAGGAGATTAAATTAAACGTTTTTATTAAGGTTAAAATATAAGGAAAAGATTTATAAACGGTATTTTATAAAAAAGTCTTTAAATACTTAACCGACTATATAAAAAAGTAAAGTTTAGATAGAAATAAGGAAAAAGACTTTAAAGAAAAGGAGGTAAGGAAAAACGTAAGCGCCTAAACCCGCGATTGTAAGGCCAAGAAGAAGACGCGATTCTTATTAAAGTTTAAAAGTCTAGTAAAAGCTACGGTTACCTTAAAGACCGGAGTGGAAGATTAGGTTTTTAATTAGGTTATTAAAGAACTTAAAGGGTTAGTTAAGACTTTAAAAATTTAAAACTAACTAATTATATAAGGGAGGACCTTAGTATAAATAAGTACGGGATACGGATAAAGGGTACTATTTAATTACTAACCTTAATAGTACGGATAACACTTAGTCGACTTTTTTCGTTCGGACGTCGTTAATTCGTTAAAAAGGTTTAGGTAAGGATAAGGTTTTTAATTAGTAAACTATTTTAAAGGACCGTTAAAGGATAGGCTTTAAATCTGTTTTTATTACGGCGACACTTTTTATTATATAAAGAATTACTTAAGGTTTAATTAAAATATTAAATATTAGATTATTTATAAAAATAACTTAAAAAGGATTACTTTTAACCCTTAGGAGAAGATAAAAGGAACGATCTCGTTAAGTATATTTAATTAGTATAAAAACGAAGGTTAAATTAGAAGTGTAGTATAGTTAGTCTTAACGGCCGATTTAGTGTATAACGGAGCGGAGTAAATAAGACTCTTTTAAAAAGAGGGCGGTGTACGGGTCGACATTAAGAGTTAGTTCCTAGTTTTTAACTACATTAACCTTAGGTAACTAACTCTTATAACCTTTAACGCCCGGCCTTTTAATTAAAACTTTATTAATACCGCTCCCGTTAACCTTATAAGGATTACTTACAGGAAGCCTTAAACTAAATAGGTTAATTAGGAAAAAAATAGAATCGAGGATAATATACCGCGTTCTACTTTCGAAGTGAACCTTTATAAAGTAAAACGGGTAAAAACGGAACATCCCTTTAACGAAGAAGACCCGTTAAGTGTTTTAGTACGGACGTACGATCTAAACCCTAACCTTTTTATAAAACTAATTATAGGGGTAAAGGCGGTTGTAGTAGAATCTTTAAAAGGGTCCTTAATTAAGGATTTACGGTCTTTCGATAAGTTAATTAACGATACGACCTTTATTATTATAGACACTAAGATTAAACTAACGTTAAGTGAGTTAGCTTACTTTAATAGGACTATTGTAGGAAACTTTATTACGAAGTTTACCGACTTAACGGACGAGATTTAAACGATAATTAAGATAAACCGTTAAGGGTTTAAAAAGAAAGGACTTAAGATTAAGACTTTAAGTAAAAAAACGGTAATCTTTATATTTATAACTTACGTCGTTAAAGAAGGGCTTAACTTTATAGCTATTTTAAAACGCCTTTTTATTATTTTTAAAGATTTTTATTTAAAAGGAACGATATACTATACGGTTATTAATACGGGCTTTACGGCGAATTTAATTAACGAGGCTTTAGTAAAAAGGAATAGGTTTACGATCTTACTTATTAAAGTAGTTTTAAAAAGTGTTTACGGTACTATTTAAAACTTTATTAGTAAAGTTAACGAGATTAAGTAGATAAGAGGTAACGCCTTTTACTTTAATACTTTTATTATTAAAACGCCTTTATTAAGGTAAAATATACTATTACTCGGGATACCTTTTATTTAAATAATAAAGATAATATTTTAGTATAAAGATAAAGGTATATAAAGAACGTTAATAGTTAATAAAACGAGGATTGTTTATAATTTTAGTTATACCCGGGAGTAAAGAGGTTATAAAAAAGTAATCGAGGATTTAATAAATTAAAGGGTAATATAGAAGTTAGAAACGATATTATTAATAATAATTAATTAAAAAAAAGGATTAGAAAATAAAAAAGGCCGGAAGTTAAGACGTTCTATTTAACTATTTTACTAAAAAAAAGAAGTGAGTAAATAGGAAAGAGGTAACCGGAAGCGTTTTATATTATAAAAGACTTACGATTTAAAGTTTACGAGTGTTTTATATTATATAAAAGAGTTATAAATAAAGTTAAACCGGTTAATACGGTTAGTTCGGATAGGTTAGTATTAAAAAAGGATTAATAATAAAAAAAGAAGAAGTGGAAGGCGGTATAAAAGTATTTAAACGGTAAAGAGGACGAAGCCTTTAAACCTTACGTTACACCCTAATTTAATAAATATAAACTAAGGTTTAAACTAACCCCCGATCGTATAACCTAAATACTTTAAAAACTCTTTTTTAACCTAATAAAAAGGGAATAGGACATGTTCGTTAAAATTATAACTAATAAGGAAGCCGCTTTATCTTAAGACTTTAGTAAAATTAAAAGGATCGACTTATCGGTTATCCTACCTTAAAAGATCCGAATAGTCCCTTATATTACGTAGTAAGTTAAAGCTATACCCGTTTTAAAAAGATTAAAGTAGTAGGTAAATAAAATTTTATAAAAAAAACTTGATAATAGCCTTTTCGAATAAAGTTACAGTGTTTACTATAACCTTTAGTTCTTTATAAAAAAGAAAAACGGTAAATATAAACTTATTTATAACGTTACTAAAATTAACGAAGTTATAATTAAAAATACGTTCGTTATACCGATTTCGGACGAATTCGTAGACGACTTCGTAAGTTAAATATTTATTATAGTTACCGACTTTTTTTTAAAATACGATTAAGTATTTTTAAACTTAAAAAGTAAAGATTTAATAGTATTTAAAACGACGAAGGGATTATTATATAGTACTACACTTTTATAAAGTAGAATTAACTTTATAATATAATTTTATTAAGGCGTAATTAACCTTTTTAACGGGCTAGTACCTTACGTAACCCGGTTATATATTAATAACGTTACGATTAAAAGTCCGAAAACAGACTATAAGAGTAAAGAAGTTTTTTTAAGGATTTAACGGTACGTTATTAAGTATTTACAGAACGTCGATTAAGTCCTTTTTAATTTCGAACTATTGGGAGTTATTGTTATAATAAAGAAATCCTAGTAGTATTAAGAAAAGGTGGACTTTATAGGATTTATTATATCGTTAAAAAGAAGAGCCCCGTCGTAAAGAAAACTCGATAAAATAACGGAATAGTTAGCTTTAAGAAACTTTTAAGAAGTACGCGGTTTCTTTAGTTTTATCGTTTTTTACTAGTTTTAAATTTTAAATTTCGTAACGAAGGCGAAGCCTTTTTACGTTTTTATTAAAATTAGTGTAAAATTTATATAAAGACTTAATTAAAAATTTACGTTTTAGTTTTTAAAAAAGGTATTTTAAACGCTAGGCTTTTTAATTAGTATCGATTATAACTTAAAAGGAGGAAACATTATTTTATTTATTAATGTTAACTTAAAAGGATAAGGAGTAGTTTTATTTTAGTTTAATAAAAGTTAACGTAAGTTTATTCAATTTAAAAGCGGAGTTTAAATACTAATCGAATAAAAGTACGATATAATTAAAAGAGAATGTTAAGGCGTCGTTTACGCCTTCCGGCGCCTCCGATCGTATTTTTATAACATCCGTTTTATATTAAAAATAAACGTTATAGTTTTAGTTTATTAATTAAACGGCGTATTCGACGATACGTTTGGTTTAGTGTTACTACGTTAAGTGACTTAAATTAGATCCTTTAATTTTAAAATATAATACGTTTTTAGTTTAAAGAACGTTATAGTTAACGCTTTGTTTTACCGACTTAATAATAGAATTCTTAATTTTAAATTTTTACTTAAACTACTACTAAAGGATTTTATTAACGTATAAATCTTTTAGTATAGGGTCGAGGACGTGCGATTAAAGCTTTTAAATAACTTTAAGAAGTAAATAAAAGATAGTTAAAAAATAGTTAAGTTTTTAATGTACGGCGTTAAACTAGACGGACTACGGTACCAAGACTTATTATAATTTTTAAATAAAATAAAAACGTTTTTTTATTTTAAGTAACACTTTTAAAAATTAAAAGGAGATAAAAGTATATAACCGTAAAAGGTAGTTAATAATAACACTTTCCGTAAAGACTTAATTAAAACGTCGTACGTAAAGATAGGTTATTAAGGTCGTAAAGTTACTATAAACCACTTTAACCGTTAGTACTAGTGGATAAGTATAAACCGTATAGTTAAATCTTCGTTACGAGCTTACGATCCTTATTCCCGGGTTATAACGCGTAAGGAAGTATAAAAGGTACGTTTCGAATTACCCCCGTTTTTATTATTTTAAAAGTTATACCTAGACACTTAAGGAATACCTACGACGTTCGGGGTTAGGAGGTTTTTAATTAAAGCGTGATACGCCTTAACGGGATTTGTAAAAGTTACGATCGTAAAGGTTAACGACTTTATAACGGTTATACGTTTTTTACGTAATTATATCGTTTATTGTTATAGTGTTTTAAGAGAACTGGTTATTAACGGTGGCCTTGAATTTAAAGGGGAGTTTTTACGGTTCGTTAAATACTTGAATATTCCGATCGGAAGTTTCGCCGTTTATAACTTAAAGTCGAATAGTATCGTTAAAGCTAGGCACTTTTTACTTATTTTTATACTTTTTAAGTTTATAAACAGGACTTTAAAAAATTAACACTATTACTTTTAGTTAACCTTTTTTATAGATCGGACTTTTGTTCAAGCTTTTTATAACGATATACTATTCCGGTTCGTTTACGGTTACGACCTTATTATATTTATTAAAACGAAGTTATTTATTTAAAAGTTGATTTAATAGTATAAAGGTATATTAAAGGAAGACTAGATTAACGTTAGGTTATAAATGTTCGATAGTAAAAACGACGACTTATAAAAAGTTAAGGATATTATAGTAGAATTTAAAAAAAAACGAGCGTCCGATTAAAATTACGCGGTTAAATTTCGTTAAAGGGTAGGAGGTAATATAATTATTAAAAACGACTTAGTATTATATTAAGACTTTTATAAAAAAAAAAATATATTATACACGGTTAAACTTTATTATAAATAGTAAGGATTATTTATAGTAAACGAAGTGTATTAAGACGGTTTTTATACTTTAGTGTAGTTTAATAGAATTGTTTTAAAACGTCGTTTTAACGGTGACTTATTTAAAAAAATAGTTTAAAACGAGTATGGTGTATAGTAGGACGTTTATTAGTAGTAGTAAGAAGATAAAAACGACTTTAAACCTAGTAAGGTAGAACTTTAATTAAAAGTTTTAAAAGACGTTAAAGATATTACGGATAAATCGTTTATAACCTTCGATTAAAACTACGGTTACGACTTTTACGTAAGTACTATAATATTACCTTTATTTTTTACGATTTTTATTTTAAATAAAATCTTAATAAAGTACTAAAACATTTTACTATCGTTATAAACGTTAGTAATAGTTTTCTTTTTTTTTTATTTATTTATATATATAATCCTTTTTTTATTTAACAAAATTTTTTTTATTTTTTTTTTATTATTTTTATTTTTATTTTCCGTTTTTAAACGGTTATTTTATTTACTATTATTTTTTATAAAATATTTAATTATAAGTCTTTTATCGTCCTTTTATTTTAAACGGTATCTTTTATTACCTTATCTTTTTCGTTTATAAAAGTTAATATATTCGGTATAAAAACTTTTTTTTTTAAAGGTGTACGACGTTTTAAAGGCGCCGAGAGTACGTTAAACACCGGGACGCCCTTTTAGTTTCGGTTTTTCTTAAAAACCTTTTTTACGTTTATTTAGTTACGATTATAAGGAGTAATTAAGAACGGCCGAATAAAGGGGGTACTTAACTTTAGTTTAATAGTAAGAGTAACGATTAGGTTTAAAACTTATAAGTTAAGCTTTTTTTTAATAATTAAACTTACGATTAACTTTTTTACAAAGCCGTTTAACTTTACGAGACGGTGAGTGTAGAAGGAGTACCGCGTTCCTTTTACTTAAAATAAATAGTTACCGTAAACGTTATTATTAAAGTTTAGTAGGGATACATATTCGAATTACGGTACTATTACTTTAGTCGGGGGATCCGATCTTTTATCCTTAACGTTTACGTTACGCCGGTAACCCGTTTTATAATACGAATATATTATAACGTTACGGTAGTTATAAATTTAAACGAAGAGGTTTATTAAATTACGTTCGTCCAATATAACGTTATTAGTATACGTTTTAAAGGCGTGTCCGTTTACCCGTTCGGTGTATACGGGCGACGTTTTACTTACTAACTTATTTTTATATTTTTAAAAATAGGTTAAGATAGTCGTCGAGTAATAAGTCGTTTTTTATAATAAAACGTGGTCGGTAGTTGAACGGAAAGTTTATATAAGGTACCGATCGTTAATATTAATAATTTAGTAATAACTTAAATAACGTTATAAGGCCGTTTATTTAGTTTAGAATTTATAAAGTGTGTTATTAACCGTCGTTATATAAAACTTAAGCTTTTTTTTTAAAGTAGTTTAGTCGTTAAACGGGGTTTTAATTTAAACTATTTATTTTAAAGTAATAGTAGTAAGTATTATTTTTTTATTATCGACTTAAACGACGCCCGCGTTTAAAGTCTATAATGTTTTTTTAACCTAATCCTTTACCCTTTTAATACGATCGACGCGCTAAGTTATTAATAGTTTCTAACTTTATTTAGTAAAAGCCGCGTTCGGAATATTACGTTAGTTACCGGTTTATAGTATCGTAAAGGAGCCGTTACCGGTAAAGGTTATAATTAAACTTTTAAGTTGTTTATCGGTTTACGATAAAGTTGAGGCGTTGTTTTTAACGGGGGTACCGATTAAGACCCTTATTCCGGCGTTTTTCGTCGTTACGTTTTCGTTAAGGGTTAACGCGGTTATATCGGCGGTTTAGTTATAGAATTCCGGGATTTTTTAAAAAGCGATTAACTTTTTATTTTTATCGTCGTTTTAACCGAGGATTTCGTTTAGTTGTTTTAAGTATTTTATTACCCGTTTTACGACGACTTTAAGATTAGTAATTAACTTTTTTATAGTTAAGTGAGGGCGTAAGGTTAGTTTTATAGTTAAAAGAAAAAAGAGAGTAAATAAAGAAGTGTTATTATTAAATAAAACGTAAAGGGGAAAGGGGGATACCTCGTTCTTTATACTTTTTGTTTAGTAAAAACCTTTTTTATTTACTCTTTTACTTTTTTTTTATTTTATTTTTACTTTTAAATTTAATATAAAGAGTTTAGATTAAAAATTTTAGTTAATACGCGTATTACGATATTATAAAAAACGTTCGTTGTTTACTAGACCGTTTATTATTTAGTTATTTTTTTTATTACTATTATACTACTTTTTTTATTATTAATTCTTTTATTTTAATTTATTTATTAAAGTTTAATTTTTTATTTTTAAATCGTTTTTACTTTTTATTTATTTATTTTATTTTACGTTTTTTTACCCTTTATTAACCGTTATATAAAGGATATAAACTTACGATTAAAAGTTTTATAAAAGTTAAAAATAAAGTAAAAAAAAAGAATCAAAGTAATATAAACAATAATACTTTTTATTTATATTTTTTTTTTTTTATACACCCTTTTCTTTTCTTTTTTTACTCTTTTATTTTTTTTACTACTTTTTATATTATTAAAACCTTTACTTTTTTAATAATTAAACTTAAAAACTACAAGTTTTAAATCTTAAATTTAACTGTAGGAAGTTATAGTTTATAAGGCGTTATCGACAGTAACTTTTAATCGGGCGTTATAGAGCGGTGTAGTTAAGAAAGTTTAGTTAAAAAGGATAAGAATAAACCTACTAGTTATAAAAAGGTTCGACTTTTAAAAGGAGTTTTTAAACTTTTACTTTATAAAAAAAATCCTTAACTACCCTTTGTTTTTAAACGTTTTTATAAAAGCCGTTATAAAAAAAATAAAGGAGGAGTACTTTTTAAAGTTTTTTAATTAAAAAATTTTCGATAAGAAAATAAAGTGTATAAGTTTTACTTACTTAGAATTTATTTATTACTTATTCGATTTTAAAGGGTATATTTTTATACGTTAGTACCTTTTTAACGATATAATTACGGTAAAAACTTTATTAGTTTTATAAGGGTTAAAGGATATAGCTTAAACGCCTACTTTTATAATATTTTAAATTAAAACTTTAAAAGTTATTAACTTTAAGTAAGATAAAGTAACGTTAAAGAAAAAGTTTTTCATTATTTTAATCTTAAGTAAAAGCGGATTAAAGGAAAGCCTTAATTACTAGGTTTTAACTATCGCCGATAAAAAGCTTTTTTTTATTTATTAGTTTAACTTTTTTTTTATATAAGATATTTAAAAAAAGAAGGAGGCGTTTATTAATTAGTTATATAATTAAAAGTTTATTTCGGCGGCCTTTAAATATAAAGATGTAAAAATAAAAGTTTAACTTAACGGTTAAAAGTACGGCCTTTTAGTTATAAAATATATAAAGTGTTTCTTTAAGGAACCGAGTATTAAAAATAACGTAAGGTTTTACGATTAAATTAAGTCCCATTAATACGTTAACTTACTCTTTTATATAAGGATACCGATTATAACTTTAGTTAAACTCGTATAGGTTATAATGTACTAGGTTAAATAGATCCGCTTTAAACTTAGATATATAAATATATCGTTTTTACGTTTTTTTATAACACTTTACTTATTTTAAAGATCCGAATAAGAATTTATAAAATAACTCCTTAATTATTTTTTAACTTTTTTTATTAAAAACGAATAAGATATAGTTATTTATTAAAATAGTTAAAAAAAAAAGATAGTAAAGGATTAAAAGTTCGAAGTTAAAAAAAGAGGTAGGATTATTAGTAATAAACTCGTCGAAGCTTTCGATACGTAGGTAAAAGGGGAGGCCGGGTCTTTTTTAAACGTACATTTTAACTTACCCTTAACGTATTACTTATATACGTAGTTCCGTAAAGGATTTATAATCGTACCCTTTTAATACGAAAAGTTTATAAAGTTTAAAAAAAAGGAAGAAGAGGAAAAAAAAGAGGAGACGCCTTTATAAGGGTGGGAGGACGGTAACGACGTCGGTAACTTAACCGACTTTAATAAAACTAAACTTAACTTCTCCCTTATTACTAATAAAAATACCGCGGCCCTACCTTTAAACATACGTAAAGGCGTTAATAACGAAGTAAAAACTAAAGATAAAGTAACCTTTAACCCTTTTAAAAACGGTAAAAACGTAAAACTTTAAATCGCGACCCTAAGTAAGACTCCTTTATTTAACGTTTAGTTAATTACGGAAAATACCGTAACGGCGGTAATAAATACACGGACCCTCCCCCTTTTTTTAAAGACGCCGTTTCTTTTAATAAAAAAAAAGAGCCCGTTTATACGGAGTAAAGATTTAAATTTTAAGGTTACGCCGAAAAGGACGGTTTAGGCGGTTAAAAGCGAGACTACCTTAGTTAAAAAGTTAAAGTTGTAACTCTTTATAAAGAAGTAGTATGTAAACTTAAAGGTTGTTATTAATTTTATTACCGAGGAGTGGAAAAGGGAGAAGGAGTTACGCGGACTTAGGTTAGGGAGGTTGTTTTATAACCGTGCCGACTCGCCCGACACGTATTTAAAGCCGATATAGAAGGTTAGTTAAAGGGGTTAGACGGCCGAACTTGTAATTAAGGATTCGGTAAAAAGTAAGGAGACTTAAGACCGTTTATAAAGTTATAGACTTTTAAATCGAAACTTTTTAAAGGGAGAATAAGTTAAAGTAAGATACGTAAATAAAAGGCCGTTTATATAATTAGTTTTTTTCTTTTTTCTCTCTCATTTTTTTATTTTTTATTTTAAAAAAAGTTCCGATTAAAAGTCCTACACCCTACACGTAAAACGGAAAAAAAAGGTAGGGGACTATTAAAAAGAAATTACGTGTTAAGAGACCCTTTTTCTTTTTTTTTAAAAAAAGGAAAAGAAGGAAAAAAAAGAAGAAGAAAAAAAAAGGATAACGAATAAAAAAAGAATAATAAGATTTTTAATTAAAAATTCGAAAAATAAGTAAAAGGTAAAACGTTAAAACGATAGGAGAGATAATAGACTTTAATAAATCCTTCTCCTTTTTCTTGTCTAATTAAAAAGAACTAAATAAATAACGTTTTAAGAACTTTAGATTAAAAGCCTTTTTTTATATAATAATTTAGTTAAGTATGTGTTACGTTTTAAACGTACTACGGTTAACTTCGTAATACTAGTCGGCGGAATAAAAAAATAGTAACGAAGACTAAAAAAAGGGTAAAATATTAATATACGATATAAACGTAAGTATATTTAGTAAAGTTAAGTATATAAAAGTGTATATTATAATAAATATATTATTATTACTATCGACTCGTAATACGAAAAACTAAAAAAAGAGAAAATATAGTAAGTAGTAGTTAAATACCGTAAACCGGTATTAATATACTGGCCCTTATTTTTAACGTACCGTTAACTATAAATACACGTAATAAATACTAAAAGCGGTTAAAAAAACGACTGTCCCGGTCACCTAGTAATCTTAAAGTTTAAAAAAAAAATAAATAATAAGGTATATAAAAAAAAAGAAAAAGGAAAGAAAATAAAATAAAAAAAAACATAAAGAAAAATAAAAGGAAACGGGTTTTAAAAACTATAACCCGGCCTTACTCGTCCTTTTAGTTTTATATAACGTCGATATCGATTAACTCCGTCGCCTAAACGGTGGGACTAGTACGTGTTATACGGGGTGACTAACGCGGGCGGTTACTAAGCTTTACGGCCGTATTTTAATACCGTTTCCCGGTTATAGTAGTACCGTTAATACGGGAAAAGGGGCGGGCCGGAATTATAATGCCGCCCGTTTAAGAAAAAGGGTGAGTAAGGAGTGTGGAGCGTGTAACGTTTTAGTAAGTAGTTAGGGTTAAAGTGTTTAGGTTAACGACGGTTACGGGCGTAGATTTAAAGGCGCGGTTTATTAATACGGATTAGTAAAGGGCGGAGGCGGGACGACTTATTAACGTCGGTATAACGGCCTAAGTAACGCGGTTAGTAGTAGTGTTGTTAGTTACCGTGTTACGGACGATAATAAGGTTTACGAATACGACCGTTTTTATTAACGGGTCCGGCGTACTTTAAGTAATAAAAAGATGTTAAGTTCGTGTAACTATACGGCGGACTTCGTTTATATCCGTAGTAATTTAATTTACTTACTTAGTAAAACGCGATAAGTTAAGGCTTTATTTTTAATACACGGAGTAAAAAGGTATCGTGTTTTAAATAATAAACTTTTAAAACATTCCGACGGCCTTAAAAGTCCGGTCGTCGACGCGTTCGTTATATTATATAAAGGTCGTTTAAACTTATTAAACGTTATCTATTATAGTTTTTTACGCCGTAAGGAGTACGTTACTAACGGTTAATATAAAAAAGCCGTCGGGGCTTAGTAAACGTAAAAAATACTTAAAGTTAGTTCCTTAAAAAATAAGGAAAACCGTATAAAAATACTTTAAAGTCTCGTTTAAAATACGGGTAACTTAAATAAATACGTAAAAAGGGATATCGGTTACGGCCCGTACGTTTTAGTAATACCGTCCCTTAATTAAAACAACGTATTTACTATAAAAACATCGTATAAACGACGACTAACTTAACGGCTTTCCGTTTTTAAACACCTTTTTTATAATTTAAAGGATAAGTATTACCTTAAAAAAGGTAAAGTTATAGTTATAAAAAGTAATAACGATACGTTAAATTAATTTAATAAGTTAAACGGTAAATTCCGTTATACGGTTTAACGTAACGGCGCCGACACCCGTAAATAAAACGGCGGCCTCGTCGTTTATAGTCCCGAACCGCCTTTTAACCGTTTATAAGACAGTTTTACTTTTAACGACGGCCTTAAAGGGTTATATATAATTAAAGATAGTAAGGGCGTAAGTATTAAACCGCGGTAAATCGGTATACCGAATTAAGTAGTAAAAACACTAGTCGTATTCCGTTATAAAATCGACGTCCTTAGTAACGGTTACCCTTTTACCTTTATTTTATTTAGTAACGAAAAGGGTTGTAACGGGGTTTATTAATACGGTAACCTAGTTATTATTAATACTTTTATTAGTATTATAAAGCCTGACGTAAAAGTTAAGTATTATAAAAGTAGAATTAACCGTCGTAATAGTAATCGTAAAAGGCGGCGTAGTTACGGTGAAGGTAGTAAAGTGTATAGTATTAACCGTAATAGTATTATCGTTAACTATATTAACGTCGTTTACTTAATCTATTATACGAAAGTTAAAGAATACGGTAAAGTAATTAATAATATTGTTGTTAAAAAAGTTAACCTAGTCGTTAAAACTTATAATACCGAATAACGGTAAAAAGTAAAGGAATATCTAATTAAAAGTAGGTAGTAAAAGAAGGGTAAATAAAGTGTTTATATTAATAAAAAATTTTTTTATTAAACCGCGTAATAATACACTATATTTATATACGTTACTATAATTATTACTAACCAACGGTTATTTAAATAAATAGTTACAAAAAAAACGATTAAAAAAAAACTATTTAAATAAATAAAGAAAGAAAAAATGAAATAAAAGACTAATAAAAAGGAAGGCCGGTTAATATAAATAAATACGGTACTACAAGTTAAATAAACTAATAAAAAATAAAAAAGTAATATAAAAAAGTAAACGAAGGGTTTTATACTATTAAATAAGTAGTACTAAAGTAAAGAAAAAGTGTATAAAAGCTTTAATAACGTACAAGTTAACACGACTAATACCAATTTACAGTTTTTTAATACAAATAAACGGTGTAAAACTTATTTAAAATATAAATAACGAGGGTCGGCCTTACTTACACGGTTAAAAAGGAACGGGTTTTATTAACGGGGCGGCGGTAATTATAAACTAGTTAAAGTAAAGAATCCGAAAGATATTTAAGTACTAATAATTATAATTATTAAATAATTCCTTAACACCGTCGACTAATTCGTTACGCTTTAACTAATAGTTATTGTACTACGTGTAACCTAACTATTTAATAAAGTAGTCTACTATAAGGCCGCCTCGAGTTTACCGTATATAATACGTAACGATACGTTCGATTTTATAAACGTTATCCTCGTCCGCGTTACCGCCTTTAAAGGCGGCTTCTTATACTACAAGTCCAAGCGGCGGCGGGAAACGGTTAAAAAGATCCGAGCCCTACAAGATTTTTACTAATTACGTTACGTTAACGACGGGGTAAACTTTTTAGTTTAACGGTAGTTAAAGGCGGTAGGTTTACGTACTAATACGTTAAATAACCTTAAAAAGACCGGCCCGTTACGGCGAGTACTTACGCGGCGGTTTCCCGAAAAAGTTATACCTATAATAAAGGCGGAGGTAAACCTCCTCACCGACTTCGTACTCTACGAACCGGTGTTTTTTATTATATCGTAACTTAAAAAACGTGTTAACTACGTCCACAAGCTAGTTAACTTCTTCTTAATACGTCTTACGTTAAAGTTCTTTAGTCTCGGTTACCCGTTTATTAGTATTACGATACGTAAAAAGGTTAGTTAAAACGTTTAACCGGAAACCTAAAACTAATTCGTTTAAAGAATAACTAATAACTACAACGATAACGTTATTAAAGTAGAATTATAAAACTAGTATAATAACTACTTAAAACGTATTAAAATTTATAACGTAATAAAAACGAATTACGATCTTTACCGTTTAATTTTTACGTTTTAACGCACCGTTTATTTAAATATAATAAACGGTTAACATTAATAACTTAACGTTAAGGTGGTGGAAAAGCTTTTATTAGATTTACACGATAAACTTAAAGTTTTAGTCGTTAATAACTTACTTTAAAATACCTTAGTCTACGTATATTAATATAAAAAGGATTATAATAACCTAATTTTTAAAAGTATACGTACCGTAACCTAGTATTAAAAGCGTTTTACGACTAAACTTGTACGTTATAGTGTATAACGTGTTAAAGGAGTCCTTACCTAATAGTTACTAAAGGGTAACCGTTAAAAGAACCGTAAATAAAGTAACGATAAAGTTTAAGGTTACGGTATAATATAATAAGTCTGGTATACGAATAAGCTATAGTTCGCCCGTGGGTTTTTAACGTAAAGTCTAATTTTCTTTATAAATGTTATAAAAGTCAATGTACTAACGTACCTTTTTACTTTTTTAAGTAATAAAAATACCGTATAACTAGTTAAGTATACGAAGCTCGTTAAAGTAGAACGTATAATCGTAACCGAACGCAAACACTTTAAATTCTATAAACTATAGTATAACGAGTTAAGGCACTTTTCTACCGTCGAGGTAGTAAAATAAACCGTCTTTTAAACGTTAAAGCCCGATAAGTATACGGCGCGTTAATACCTTAGTTTTAAAAGGCGGTAACGTAGTTTAAAACACTTTTACTTTTTCCTTAACACGTAATTCTTTTCGAATTTATTAATACGTAAGGTTGTAAAAGTAAACGTTAATAAAGCGACGTCGAAAGGTAAGGTTTAGTTATATAAAAACGACGTTATACGCGTAAACGTAGTACTAGTCGTCGAATATTACGTTTAAAATAAACTGTTAAACGGGCGGCGGGATTTTATAATTAACTTAATAAATAAGGTCGTTTATAGTAACTTAGAATATTACGGGGCGGTTAAAATAAACTACTTCGTCGAAAATGTCGCCGTTTTTAAATATATCGGCCTTTATTTAAATAAGTAGGCGAAATAATGTATTAGGAATAACGTTTATTTTACTAAAGATATAAAATATATAAATGTTAAACTATGATATATAGTTAACTATTAATACTAACTTAAGGTTTACTTTATTAAAATTTATAATTTTAAAAAACGTGTATTAAATAATATTACGGGTTAATACGTAATTAATAAATATAATAACTAGGTTATAATTAAATTAAATTAGTTTATAAAGTTTAATAAAAACTTAAGTAATAATTATAACTTTTACTTTTATAAAACCGTAACCTTTTTTATAAACTAACGTTATATAAGAAAGGAAAAGGATAAGCTTAATATTTTACTATAAAATATTTTTACTTAATATCGAAATACCGTTTTAAAATATATAAAGTTAAAATATAACGGCGTTAAATCCTTATTTATATACGTTTACTTTTATAAAAAGATAACGGTTTAAATCGTAATAGTAAAGGTGTATTTAATTATATAAAAAGGTTTAAAGTTAGTTAAAAAATTTTAACTCGTTTAACGTAAACTTAAAACAAAGACGGCTCGTAAAAGCTTAACGTTTATTTTAATTTATATTAAAGACTAACCCTTCCTTTTATATCCTTTAACGTTAAAGGGCGGTTTTACGGGTTTATAAAAATAAAACCTTTATATCGTATTAAAAAATACCCGTCCGTAAATATCCTATTATACTAAAGTAAGTATTAAAGTTTAATAAACTAGTAAAAAATTTAATTTTACAGAATACTATAATATAGTCTTCCGTACAAGTAATCCCTTTACCGTCAACGTTATAACTTAAAAGGCGGACCGTAAAAAAGGCGAAGAACGTCTTTAACCCGGAGACATATAACCGTTAAACGAAGAAAAGTTAAAAAATAACTTTTAAATATAATAAGTACTCCTTAAACACGTCGTTAAAAATAATCACGTCGTTAATGTAAACTTTTATAAAACTTTAGTACGGTTTAAGGATACGGTTTATATAACGTTAAACGAAGGCGGGCGCGTTACGAAAACTTATTAATACGACGTTAAACGATTCTAGGCCGTGTTTATTAATAATAATAAAGCGTGAACGGTAACTTAAGAATACTAGTAATTAATAAAAAAAGGTTATTATATTAAGGGTAAAGTAGAACTTCTTTTTAATAACGGTTTATATAATATCGGTTTAGTCGGATAAAGGTGTTACGCCTTAGGCGTACCACGGTTAGCTTCGTGATGTTAATCGGCGGAATAAGAAAGCAATAACGAAGACTAAAGAAAGAGTGAAACATCGATATACGATATAGACGTAGGTATATTTAGTAAAGCTAGGTATGTAAAAGTGTATGTTGTGATAGATGTGTTGTTATTACTATCGACTCGTAATGCGAGGAATAAAAAAGGAGAAAATATAGTAGGCGGCAGTTGAATGCCGTAGGCCGGCATTAATATACCGGCCCTTATTCCTAGCGCACCGTTAGTTACGGATACGCGTAATAAAAGGGTAAACGTTAAGCACTATAAATTTATTTAACAGTCGTAAATCGATTACGATACAGCCTTTACGTTTATTATTAATAATACGTTAAACTATAAAAACGGGGTAAATAATAAACGCGTCGTTATATAAGTACTATATATAACCTTAAACGTACATTTTATTATAACGTTCGTTTATTAATACGTTATTTTATAAACTTAAAAAGTATAACTTAATATTTTATTTATATAATTACTAACCGTTAATAAAGTTAATACGTATTTTTTAATTATTTATTATAAAGACGATACCGTAGTTTTAAAAAACTTTTTTATAACGGTTTAATAATACCGCGACCTTTTTTATAAAAGTTAAATTAATTATATAAATCTTTAAACCTTATTTAGTAGTAATAAACGGGAAGTCGGACGGCTTTTTAAAACCGTATATAAAAACATTAACACAAAGCTCTTTAAGAATAAAGTGTTCGGTTTTTTATTTTACGGTTACGTCGTCGAGAGGGGCCGTCGTAAAAAGTGTTATATAAAAGAAGGAGGTGACGGGATCCTCGTTTTAAAAAACGGAGTAAAAACTTTTAACCTAAGTATCGATATTTTTTTAAAGGTTTACGCCGTTAGTGTCGCGGAGCTACATTACCGCCTCGACTAAGATTTAGTATTCGAAGGTAGGTAAAGATAAATAACGAATATACCTTAACACTATCCCTTAGTTAATAAAGACGGGCGTATTTACGAAGTTATATAATTATATTTATAGACGCGTCTTGTAGTTAATAGTAGCGTTAACTATGTATTTATATAATACCGTAAAGTAGTAGTTATTAACCGGGGTAAAAAGGTTACCGTTAAAATTAAAAAAAAGGTTATCGTAATATACGTATACGAAGGCGGATTTATATAGTAGTATAGTAACCTAATCCCGGTTTTGTATACATACGTTAAACCGGTATACTTAAATATAACTTTATACGGTTAAGTTACGGAGGGAGCGGAAGAATATTATACTATTATAAGTTTAGATAACCGTGTCGAAACGTTGAAGTACTTTTATTTTTAAAAGTATATTTAACTTAAAGTAGTCGATAACGTTAACTATTATTATAAAGTAACTAAATAAACGGGTAAATTTAATAAAACCCTTAAAGTAAAAGTTAAAAGTAACGTAAACGTAAAACGTAACGTTACTATTTATAACTTTTATAATACAAAGTTTTAAAACCTAATACACGTTCTCTCCGTACTATTTAATTTAGAGTTTATTAATAAAGTATCCGGATACGCCCGTATTAATATAAATTTAATAAGTTTAACCAAAAGTAGTAAAACGTATAAAAATTATAAAAAGCGCGGGTTAAAAGTCCGTTATAAAAAATATTTACGACGGATACGTCGGTTCAATAACGTCGCCGTTTTTAAAGTTTACGAAGTTATATTAAAGGTCCGCGCTTAAACTTAACTCCTTAAAGGTATCGCCTAGTATAGTGCTAAACGTAAACGAAACGGTGTATAAAGCGGGATTTATCGTCGTTAAATTAACTGTACTAAGTAACGGGTTACCGATATAGTTACTCGAAACTATATAAACGAAAAGAATAACCGTAAAACGGGCCGAACCGCCGTAATATAGGTATACGACGTAAACGTTAATAAATAAACGGTTCGTTAAAACGGCCGTAACGTCGTAAAGTACGGATAGTACGTTACAAGGAGGCCCGGCGGGCGTAAGGTCGGTCGCCGTATCGCTTTATTATATATAAAAGTAGTTAACGGAACCCGTAGTATAAGGTTTTAACTTTATAATAAAATCCTTAATATCGTTATCGACGAGTAAAAAATCGGTTATTAAGTAACATTTTAAAGCCTATTCGTCGGTTTACTTATTTATAACCGTCGTAAAAGTAAAGACGTAACTTTAAACTTTATAAAATTCCGATTTTACCGGGTAAGTAGGGTTTAACGGGTAAAAACGTTTATAAACTATAGCTTAACCTAGCGTATCCCGTTAATAGTAATGTTTAATTAATAAACCTTTTTTAATACGGCCGTTACGGATAAGGCCGTCGTTAAGGTGTTAAAAACTTAATTAACAGTTACTTAAAACGTTATTACTATTACGGTTTAAGGAGTTTTATTATAAAACGTGACGGTTATTAAAAGCGTTATTATAGTATTAAAAACCGTTACTATTATATTAATTATAGTTTTAGTCGTTATAACTATTATAGTTATCCTTATTATTATAGTCGTAACTATAAAACTAACGACGGTTTAACGACCGTTATAAAAAACGGTTTTTTAAAATAGAACGTTAATCGTAATTAAATATACTATAAAAGTGGCCTTTATCGTCGGCCACGTAGTTAACTTAAACGGTTTAGGATGCCGTAAAGTTAACGACGACGGTCGGTGTAATAAGTTTAACCTCCTTTTAACGTTAACGGCGGTTAATAAATACCTTTTAAACTATAATCTTTTAATAACTATAAATAGTTATTTAAAACTATAATAAAAGTAAAAGCGACTATAACTTAATATATAAATACTAGTAAACGATTATTATAAAGTTTAGGTCGTTAAAGTTACCGATAAGGTGAGTATAGTATAGGTATACTATATAAAAACGGCGGATAATTACGTCGTTAGTGTTTTTTTTAAGCGTAAACACGTTATTTATAAACTAAACGAAGGTATTAAAGGTTTTTATAGTAAAACGTTCCCGTAATATAGTTTTTTAAAACGGTATATTTATTAAAAAGCGTTACTTTATTATTTAAAACAGTTCTTTATTATATTAAAAACCGGTAGTACTACGTAAAAAAAAAGGTAGGTCAACCGTAAAGACGTAAATAATTTACCCGAAAGGATTACGGCTTTTTTATACCTTTAAATAATATATAAAAGTGTTTATATAATTAAAAACGTAGTTCTAGTTATTAACAACGTTACTACTTTTAACGAAGTCTAAATTAAAATAACCTACGTTTTAAATTTTTTAAACGTTATCAACTCGTAAAAAAAGAACCGTTAAACCGTCGTCGTAACGGTCGTATTTTAAACGATACCGTCGGCCGGTTTTACAACCCGGTTACCTATATTTATTAAGGGTACCGTCGTTACACTTACTTAACTTACGTTAGTCGTAAACTATTTTACCCTTATCGGGTTATTCTCCGTTATAACGGGAAGGCGGGTTAAATAAGCGGCCTTAGTATTCCGGTTTATAATAGTCGAGATTAGGAGCGGTCGACGGTCGAAAAGGGGTAAGTACGTTACGAACATCTTGTTAAACCTTTTACGACGGTGGGTTAAGAGAGGGCGGTAGGGCGAAATGTTACGGGCGAGGGACCGTAAGGCTTAACCCGTAGGCTAACATCGTAACACTATATAACGGGTTTAAGGATGTCGAACCCGAAGTAAAAGGCGTCGTCGTAACTTAAAAAAGCGGCGGCGAGGAGGGAGAGGGCCGCGCGGAGGTAGTAAACGATAATAGGCCCGTTACGACGACGTGGAAGGTTTCCCGTAATAATTAACCGTTTTAAAGGAGCGTTATTATATCGTTAATAACCGTTTATTTATCCTTAACGGACGGTATTAAAACGTTAGTTACTTATAACCGTAAAGATTAAAGTCCTACGTTTAAAAGATTAAAAGTGGCCGTCGGTTATAGTCGGACCGGGTTAAAGTCTTAAATAACCGCCGTTACTTAAAGGGAAGTTATTAAAGTACCGTATTTAAAACTTAACGTAACGCCTATCTTAAAAAGGGCGTTAGGTATTGCTTTTAGTTCGAAACGGACCGTCCTTTAAGTCGGTAGTGTAGAAATAACCGTTTATATCGGGTTAAAGGTAATTGTTTTATACGTTTAACGGGGGTTATTAATATCCGTAACTCGAAAAAAGGAATTAACGGTTACCGTTACTTTTACCTTTTTAACTTTTCGAGTTAAGGTAAACACGGTTAAAAAAGTGTTTTTTATTAACGCGTTACTTTCGTTATTATTAAAATCCTTTAACGCGTAAAATCTACGGTGTAGTAAAAGGATAACCGTATTAAAGTTATTAACGTCCGTAACCCGGTTTAAATTAAAAAGAATAATGTTTATAAACTACGGAGTCGGTTTTATAGTAACTATAAAAAGACTTTAGTTATACGTATATAACCGGCGGTCTTTAAAAAGAACCCATTAAATACGTTTAAGTTTAAAAGGCGGTTACTCGACGTCCGAAGTTTACGTAAACTATATAATATTCAATATAACGTTATCGTCGTTATTAACAAATATAAACTTACGGTATTTTTATAAGGCGTACCGGATTTTAAAAACGGTATCGGTTACTTTTATTTAAAAAAAGTATTCGGTATAAAGGGCGTTTAACGGTTAAAGGAGTAAGTTAACTTAAAACTTAAAGTCCGTTAAAGGGTTTATTAAAATAAAAAGGTCGAGGTGAGTTACGAAACGGACGTTTTTACGGTCGTTATTGTTAACTTAAAAGTTAGCGTATTAATATAATAATTTTTAAAACAAAAAGTTTAACTACTAGGTTTACTCGAAAATAACTAAGATATAATTAATCTTTTATAAAGAAAGGTTTTAAAAAGAAATCGTAAAAAACTTAATACCGTTAATTAAAACGACACCGTAAAAAAAAAAGGTTATTAAAAAGTACGATAAGCTTTAAAAGGCTATAACTTAAACTCGTATCGTAAAAACGATACTTTTAAAAGTTTTTAAAGAAAAAAGGAGAAAGAGATAACCGGGACTACGACTAAAAAAGTTTTAACGACTATCTTATTAAGGACGGAAAAAATACGGCGTTCGGGACTTCTAATAAAAAAGTTATTCAAAAAAATACCGTAAAAAAGGTTATCAAAGCGAGCGACGAAGGCGTAAAATTAATTAATTATAACAAAAGAGTTATTACTATTTATTACGCTTTAAACGTACCACGGTTAACTTCGTAATACTAGTCGGCGGAATAAAAAAACAGTAACGAAGATTAAGGAAAGGGTAAAACATTAATATACGATATAAACGTAAGTATATTTAGTAAAGTTAGGTATATAGAAGTGTATGTTATAATAAATGTGTTATTATTACTATCGATTTATAATACGAGGAATTAAAAAAGGAGAAAATATAGTAGGCGGTAATTAAATACTATAGGCCGACATTAATATACTAGCCCTTATTCCTAACGTACCGTTAGTTACGGATACGCGTAATAGTATATATGTATATATATGTGTTTTAACTAAGTCGTTTAACTTATTTTACTACTTTTTCGACCTTTATTCGGCTTAACGGGACGTTAAAGTAGTTTACGAAAAGGTATTAAACGAATTTAGTTTAAAAAAAATAAAGTAGTAGTTAAACGATTAAGAAATAGTTGTTATTAAAGCCGGTTAAAGGAAAGCCTTAAAAGTAATAAAAGGTAAGTAACTTTTTAACCTAACCTTTTTATTAAACCGTATTAAACTTACTTATATAAACGTTATAACGGTTAATATTACTTTTAAAGGAGAGCCGGAGGTTATCGACTTAGTGTAAACTAGTAGTTAGAAAGAAAGGGTAATCTACGAAATCCGTTAAAAAGAACGGATAGTAAAGAGGAAAGGGCCTAGGACTATAAAAGGCTTTACATTTACTACCTTATCGACCGGTAAGCTAAAGGATTAAGGAGGTTAAAGGGGTTAACGGAAGAGAGG
This sequence comes from Ophiostoma pallidulum, assembly GCA_019925425.1. NCBI lineage: Eukaryota > Fungi > Ascomycota > Sordariomycetes > Ophiostomatales > Ophiostomataceae > Ophiostoma > Ophiostoma pallidulum. Next base: position 36,222 of record JADHKO010000145.1, read on the forward strand.
TAAGGCCCCGACGACGACCGTTACAAAGGTTAACACTAAAAAGAGGTTAAAAAATAAAGGCTTTAACGACGGGCTATTATATAAAGGCTACTACTAATTAAGTTATAAGTAGGATAATTGTTTTAACCTTTTTTTTAAAAAAACGCTGTAAAACTTCCTTTAACACTTAATTTAATATATTACTCGAGTAACCGGTTATACGTTATCGATTAACTTAAAGTTAAAAAAAAGGGTAAAGAAGGTTAAAGTTAGTAATTCGACCTAATAGTGTATAAAAGGTTTAAAGGTGACTTTAAAACTAACCCTTTTTAATATATACTTAACACTTTTAAACCGTTACCGGTTAACCGTAACGGACTTAAAGGTTACGGTATATATCTTTTACGACTTTTATAAGTTTAAAAAGTACGTAGTAGTAAATAATAAATTTATAAAGGTAGGCGGTTTAAAAGTTTAAATTAAAGGTTTCGAAGTAGTTAAGTTAAGGTTTAGGCTCCTTAAAGGTAGGTAGATTACACTAGTAATTAAAAATGTTACCTTTTACCTTAACTTTCTTATTAACGTAGTGTTTTTAACGGTCTTAAAAGAATAAAGGATTTATTAAAATAATAAACTAAACATCTTATACCGCGGTACGTATAAAAACGTCGTAATAACTTTTACTACCTATAGTTTAGGCTTAAAACTTTTAAAGTTAAACGAGGAGGTAGTTTAAAAGGACTTAGACTTTTAATTAACTTTTTACGTAACGGGCCCGTTATTAAAGTTTTAAAGGACTATTAATCTTTAGTACCGACGGACTAGTTACTTAAGCTTTAAGGCCCTTAAGCATCTTATAAAGTAGGTAATCGGTACCCGTTTAAAGGGTTTTACGATAGTGTAGTACGACGTTTACGGAGTAGTTAAAGTTAAGGTTGTGGTGTTTCGTAAGGACTTTGAACGTTAGGATTATTTATAACTAATAAACGAGTTTTATATTAACTAAACCGATTATAAAAAGAATGAATAGGGTTTTTTTAAAGTTATATACGTTATAAACGTTAAATCGGGATATATATTTAGTTACTATTATTAGGGTAAACTAAACGGTTACGATATATTAGTAATCCTTTTTAATTTACGCGTTTAAGTAGTTACTAAAACCTTTTAAATCTTAATAATTAGGTTTAATAAAGAGTTTATAAATATTACCGTTACGCGTTAAGTTAAACGTTATAAAGTTAATCTCGAACTTTTAGTAACCCGTATAACGGTGTAAAACGGTTTAACGAAGCGTTTAAAGGGTAAAATTATATAAACTATTTATACGCTTTAGATTTTAATAAACTTATTAGTAAATTTATAACGAAAGGTTTTATAAGTAACGGTATACCTTTTAAATAAATCTTTAAAAAAACGGTTCGACTAAATAACGTTATTCGAAACCTTATTTAAACGGAAACCGAAACTATATTACTTAAAAACTTACGGTTATAAAGCTTTTACCTTAATAAAAGACGCCTAGTTATATTATAATAAACTATAAAGGTTAAACTTTAAGGTTTACGTAAAATATTTAATAAGTTATATATTTACTAATATCTTTAAGATTTAAGTGCCTCCGACTAGTAAAGGACTTAGTAAAGTGTTAGTAATTAAAGATGTAACCTTTAACGAAGTAGATTATTATAAAGGTAACCCGCCGTTAGAAAAGTTAGTTTTAGTCGTTAAAGTAACTTAAAAGGACCTGTTAGAAGTTATAAAGTTAAAAGCCACCGACTCTTTAAACGTAGTTTATAAATTAAAAGTTTAAGTACTAAACTAAAGATTAAAAGCTTTAAAAGGTAGGTTAAAAAAAACCGACGTTTAAAAAAAAGACTCGGCTTTAAAGTTAAAGGTTTAAAAGGTTTAAAATAATAAAGGAAGTAGTATACCGACGCTTTTAAAGTCCTTTATAACCTTAGTAACGATTCGTATATTAGTAGTAAAGACTACTATAGGTTAAAACCGATATTAAAAAGGAAGATTTAAGTACTTATATAAAGGGTTAAAGGACTAAGCTACGGTTAGACTTAACCTTACTTTAGTTAAAAAGGTTATTAAAAGAAAGGTTTTAAAAGGCTTTAAGGACGTTTTAAGAGACTTTAAGTTTATTATCGTTAATAAAGGTTTAACGTTAGTGTTTTTAAAAGATTTATTTAACGTACTAAAGTTTTAAAAAGAGTTTAAAAACTACTTATTAAAGTTAAAGTTTATAAAAACTTAAACTAATTACTTAAACTTTTATAAGCTTTAAAGTAGTTAAAAAGAAATAAGCTTTTAAAAGGCTTAAAGCTATTAAATTCTAAGTAATAAATAAGTATATATTTATAAGTTTAATAGTGTTAGTAAGTTTTTAAATTATAAGGTTAGGTTAGTTATATACAGTAACTAATAATTAATAAACTTATTAAATACGAAAGCCAAAACGTTATTAAAAGCCGTATTTAAAATAGTAATAATAGTTATAACCGAATTCGACTTAAAAACTATATAGTTAAACGTTATAAACGTTTTCGTAAACGCCTTTATCGACGAAGTAGTGTTTATAGTTATACCGCCAGGTTACTATAAACTAAAGACCGTTTTATAGTTTAAAAAAGCGTTATACGGTTTACGGCGTTTACTTTTATTATAGTAACGCTTTTTTTTAACTTTGTTTATTAAATAAAAATTTAAGTTAGTTTTAAACGAGCTTTATATTATAATAAAGAACGGTTTAATCGTCTTTTTTTACGTAAACGATATAGTGTTAGTTTTCGTTAAAAGTTTAACGGCGGAGGTTAAAGTAATTGTCAACGCTTTTAAAGTTTAAATTTAATTAAAAAAAATAAACGAGATTAAATAGTTTTTAAATATATACGTTATAAAGGATAAGGTTATAAAACGGCTTTTCCTTTTTTAAAAGGAGTATATACGAAAACTAGTTAAAACCTTTTATTTAAAAGCTTAACTACGTAATAAGTTATTAAAAACGCCTTTCGTTACTAACTTATTATAATATACGGTAAAATAAATAAGTTTAAAAACCGTATAGTTTTACTTAAAGAAAATAGGTTTAACGTTTTTTATTAGTATTACTACTAAACCCGACGTAACCTTTATAATAAGTAAATTAATAATTTATAATAAAAACCCTAACCTAGTTTAATAGTTAACCGTTATAAGGTTAATCCTTTACCTTTATAATACTCGAAACTACAAAATTACTTACAAAAAATAAACCTTAAACGTTTAAAATTTATTTATTTTAAGTAATACTTTTTACAACGATAACTACGACAACCGTTAAAGTTTAAATAATTTTATTATATAATTATTTAATAGGTTAGTTTATTAAAGGGTTAAGAAGTAATTTATAGTTACAACGTCGTTTATTAAAGTAAAGCTTTTAACCTTATTAAGGGCCGTTAAAAAGGTTATATTTATAAGTAAAGTTATAACCTTTTTAAGTTTACAATTTATAAAAGGGCTTATAATAAAATATAATAACATTAATACGTTACGATTAATAAAAAAAAAGAGCTTAAAGCTTTAAACGGCGTTACAGTACGTAAATATTTATAACTACTAGTTATAATAAAAGTATAAAGATAAACGGGTAGACTTTTAATAAGTAGCAACTTTTAAAATAAAGGCCGACTACCTAACTAAATACCTTTCCATTAAAAAGTAACGCCGGGCTTAAAAACTAATTCGGGTAACGGACCTAACAACGCTATTACCTCCTAAACACTAAACCTTTAACAACGAAAAAGGCCCTAAAGAGGTGGCCTAAAAGGATGAGTTTAGTGCCCTAGGGCTAGGAGATAACGATAATACGGAAGAAAAAAGGCCTATATAAATCTAGTGATGTTCTTGTCCAGGGAGCCCCTTCGGGCCTCCTTGAGGGGGTGTGTCACATGATGTGGCCTATTTTCTGCATTGGCCAATCAGGGCGCGCCTTTCTGCCGCGCCCTATAGGGCCCACTAGGACCCCTATTTCTTGCATTCGGGTGTCTTCGGGCCTCTGATCCTACTTCTACAGAATACAACAACACCACGCTTTTGCCTCAGTAACCAGCCACTGCAGCTGACACGCCCCGCTTACTACGGTTGCGTGCGACAAATAGCTCGTCTCTTCTTTATTCAGGTTATTATTTTTTATCGATGATTGTAGTTATGATTAAATCCTTGTCGTTTTGTACACTACGTTTCGCCTTACTACGAGCGTATACGACTGTTGGTACTTTTAATGGCGGTCGAACCGACGACTATTGACCTCGATACGCTCCTCCAATCGTTGCCGGCGTGTAGGAGGTGCCGTAAGAACCGTCGGCGATGCGACATCAAGCTGCCATCGTGTGTTAACTGTGGGAAGGCCGGTGTCGAGTGCGTCTACTACGACCATGCTTTACAGGAAGAGCTGCCACGAAGGTAAGACGAGAAAAGAGAATGGAAGGAGACTGAGGGAGGAGGGGAAGGTTAGGGAGAAAAGAAGGTTAACAAGAGCCTCCTCAGTTATATTGCGTCGCTCGTCGACTACTTAACGGATGGCAATGACTACCGCGGGTCAACCATTGACGAGCGAGAGCAACAACAACAATGCGATCAAAACCACTACCACCACGGCCAACACCTCCCCAGGGCTGGCCGTGGCAGCGAACACTACTTTGCGTTCTCGCAGGGCACGTACCGCTACGTGGGCGCCGGTTCGCACCTCCTGGAAGTGGATGTTGGCTTGGACAGTGACGACAAAGATGGCTACATCGACAGCGGTGACGATCTCGACGACGCGGACTACAGCTTCCTCGCCCACGCCGAGGTAGCGGCGGCTAATAACGTCCATGACCGCAGCAGTTATAACGATGGCGGTACGATGACGGGCGGTTTCCGGCAGTATCTCATCCGACAATTCTTTGACACCATCCACCAGGTGTACCCGATTCTAGACCCCTCGTCACTACAGCGGCTGTCGCGGGACTGGCGGGACAGGCCTAACAACAATGGCGAGAAGGACATAAGAAGCTCCACGGGCATGGCTGTTGCCCGTGGCGACCCAGCAGCGGCGCCACCGACAGAGGCCACAGAGGCCTTTATGGTGGAAATGGTGTGCGCCGTGGCCTGCCACTGTAGCAGCAAAACAGCCCGCCGCGCCTCGCTCCAACAGCTCGCTACCGCCGCCCACGACCGCGCCCTCCGGCACATTGAGCAGTCCACGGCCGAGCTTGCCGTTTCGACGCTGCAGGTCGTGGTGTTGCTGGTGTTGTATACGCTGTTCCGGCCGGCGAGCGGCAACGTCAGCCAGCAGCTGGGCTTTGCCATCCGCCTCGTCATTGACCTGGCCGAGCAGCAGCAGACTGACGACGAGGCAAAGCAGCAGCCGCAGCTGACACAGCCGGCAGAGGGACCACAGCTGTTGCCTCTGCCACCGGCGCCGAGCCTGGACTCGCTCTACAAGGTCATCTATTGTCTGGAACAGCACGTTTGTGGCGGCGTCCTGGTGCGGCCGACTGCGCTGCCCGAGCCGTCCGAGCCTCTGGTCGTGCCGGCGTCCGTGGAGGAGCTGGAGCTGCTGCTGCTGGCGGGCGCGCCGCATCGGTGCCAACATCATGCCCTGGACTTTATGTGCACGCTGTTCCGCGTGCAGGCGCGGTGGCGCCGGGGCGCTACGGGGCTTGACGACAGAGTGCGCAAGGCGGTGCTGTCGCTTGCTGACGCTTACCACGACGAGCAAGAGCGGCGCCGGCGGGAAGACATGCTACACCCGAACCTCGTGGCCGTGCTCTGCGAGACGTGCCTCGTGCTGTCGCCGCCGACGCCCGAGCGCGCCGTAGCGCTGCTGGCAGCATACACGCACGCGGGCTACATTGCTACGTTCCCGTCGGCCTACTGGGTACACAAGGCCGCCGTCATTATCATCGACGCGGTACCCGCCACGGCGACGGCCGAGGGCGACGGTTCTGTGCGGCGGCAGGCGCAGTTGATGGCCGCCTACGGCCAGGCTGTTGCGCTGCTGGGCCAGTGGGCGGCCAGCTGGGAGGCTGCAGGCGTCCTGGTGGAGGCGCTGCAGCTGCGCCTACGGAGTGTCGGAGAGAAGGTCGAGGGGGGCTGAACAGATACAAGAACAGTGTACGGAGTAGTTACGAGCAATGTGAAGCTCTGCGGCCCTGCTACCCCCCCCCATCTTCATCTGCAACGCAGGCTCCGAATGTCACGTATCTCTACGGAGTATCATGCATCCTCACTTCTTGCCAAGGCGCGTGTGGGACTGTCCAGCCAGTTCTCTTATCAGCTGGCCAGCCAAGTGCTGGTCCACCGGTCTGCCTGCAGCCGCTAGACCGCACTAAACGACCGGGGGCGATTGCTCACTGCGGGCATCGACAACTCGCGATCGCTATCGGGCTTGACACATCGAAACTAGCCGTGGGCGTCTTTCTTAGTGGCTTGTTATGTGGTGGGTGGGGGAGGGGCCAGGGAACCAGGCGACCTTGTCTCCTTCGATGCCAGGAGCGTTGAGCCAACGATCGCCACAGAATACATTTGTGCTCGGCCACACCGCTTCGGACGAGCCACCATGGTCGCCCACAGCCCTCTCGATCCTCACGGCCCGCGGCTCCCTCGCTCACGCGTCCGTCGCCGCGCCCAGGCTTGCGCCCGGTGCCGCATCCGCAAGGTGCACTGCGACGCCCTGCCGTCGGGCTGCTCGCTGTGCGCGCACGCCGGTGTGGCCTGCGTGGCCTTCGACGCGGCAACCAAGACGGCCATGCCGCGCAGCGTCGCCCAGTTCCTCGAGACGAAGATTGCGGAGCGCGAGCGCGCGAGGGCGGCATGGGAGGGCGGCGTATCTAGCAGCCTACCCTCGGTGCCGGCCATGTGGCCTCTGCCGCCGCCCACGGCCACCCCTACATTTACGGGGCCCGTCGTCAACACGCTGCTGGCCGGTATCACGCCCGCGTTCCTGGGGCTGTCGGCGGCCGTGCCGCTGGCGCGGTGCGTCGTGGCCGGCACGCGACTGCCGTCCGCGCGGGAGGTGCTGGGCGGCAGAGTGTCTAGTAGCCACTCCAGCATCCAGGTCAGCGGGAGCAGTCCGACAGCAAGGCGACGAAGCAGCAGCGGCGGCGGCAGCAGCGGCGGCAGCAGCAGCGGCGGCAGCAGCAACAACAACAACGGCAGCAGCAGCAGCAGCAGCAGCAACAGCAACAGCAGCAGCAACAGCAACAGCAGCAGCAACAGCAACAGCAGCAGCAACAGCAACAACGCAGCCCCGGCTCAACCCAGCGGCAACGACACGCCGCTCCTGTCCATCCCCGTGCATGTGGCCGACTTCTTGTTTGACAACTACGTAACGCGCGTGTCGCCGCAGTACCCCATCTACTACACGCCGGACCTGATTGCGATGCACCGGGCGGTATTTCACTCGAGCCAGCAGCCGCCGTCGGTCGCGGCTGCACCGCCCCTCGTCTACGAAACATACACGCTCAATCTCATCATGGCCATCTCGCTGTCGACGGCCGCGCGGTCAAAGCAGGCGCGCGCCAACTCCATCGCCTGCGGGCTGTTTGAGCGCGCCATGGAGCACCTGCCGGGCGTGCTGACCAACGACCTGCGCGGCCTGCAGGCACTGGTCCTGCTGACGCAGTACACGTTCCTGAACCCGGGCGTGGCCAACTTCTGGCTGCTGACGGGGTTCATCAGCCAGGCCTGCATCGACCTCGGCCTGCACCAGGAGCTGCCAGCGGCGGCGGCGGAGGCGACGACGACGGCGACAGGCGGTCCCAGCAAAACCAGGCCGCCGCTGCTTGGGCGGATCTCGCCGCTCGAGCGCGACATGCGGCGGCGCGTCTTCTACTGCGCGTGGGAGATGGAGGTGGCGGTGTGCGGCGCGCTGCTGCGGCCGATCACACTGCTGCGGCGCAACATCACGACGGAATTTCCGTCGGTGCTCGAGGACAGTGCGATCACGGCGGCGGGCATCGACCCGGCGGGGCGGCCAACCAAGTTCACGTCGCACTGCATCTGGCGGTACCGGCAGGTGGAGTGCGACATTGTGCCAGTGCTGTTCCACGGAGAGCCGCTGCCGGCCGAATACGACAGCACGGACGCAGGGACCGACGGCGGCGGCGGCGGCGGCGGCGGCGGCGGCGGCGGCGAAGACGGGAACCTGCAGGCGTGGATGGTGCACCAGGAACGGCAGATCCTGGCGTGGAAGGCCGAGATCCACGAGTGCACGGCGCGCAACACGGACCCGCTGGCGCAGTCGCTGTGGGATGAGATGCAGCTGTACGCCGACATTGCGTCGGACTACATCCTGGTGACGCTGTTCCGGCCGTGCCCGCGGCTGCGCGACCCGCCGGTGGCGAACCTGCTCAAGGCGTTTGCGGCGGCGGTGGGCGTCGCAGATGGCAGCTGGCAGCAGGCGAACCTGGAGTTTGGCAGCAGCAAGTACGTGTTCCACGCGTGCTACCACTCGTTCTCGGCGGCGATTGCATTCTTGCAGGCGCTGCAGCGCATCCGGCCTGCGATTGCGGCGGCATACACGTGGCAGCAGGTGGAGGCGTACATGCAGACGTTCTCGCGCTTCTTTGCGACGGCCGCGGAGCGCTGGCCGGCCGCGTCCCGGTGCCTGGAGGAGTACGAGCGGCTGCTGGCGCCGGTGAAGCGCGAGTATGCCGACTACCTGGCGCAGGAGGCGGAGGCGGCGGCGCGGCGCATCTCGGAGGAGCAGCAGCGACGGCAGCAGCAGCAGCAGGAGCAGCTGGCGCAGCGAGAGCAGCAGGAGCAAGAGCAGGACCAGCAGCAGCAGCAGCAGCAGCAGCAGCAGCAGCAGTTTACCTTGGTGTCAACAGGGTGCCTCGATGACGCGACAGACGTCATCGGCATTGGTTCGTCGGCCGACCTCGTCGACGCATTCGACCTGGACGAGGCGCTCAAGTTCGGGACGTTCTTCAACGCGGCCCAGCCGGGGCTGCTGCTGGACGACGGTGGTGCCGGCGGCTTCTACGCGCAGCACCCGTACATCATCCCCATGGACTGGCACGAAGAGTTCAGCTTTGGCGTGGCCATGGGGGGCGGCCAGGTTCCGTAGCGGTCTTTTCTCTTTTCCATCCACAGCAAACGGCCCGAGGCAGGCCTGAACAGTGTCTCTTCGATCCATACTCCCCAAGTTAGGCTACTGTGACACCGCCGATACGAATGCGAGAGGGTTGAAAGGGGGGGGGTTGTGCTCACCCTGTTGGTTATCGACGAGAGTTTTGAGACTGGCGCTCGTGGTGTGACAACCTCAAAGGGCCCCCTTCCGACCCCCGTCCGACCCCGTCTGACCCCGTCTGACCCCGTCTGACCCCGTCTGACCTAGTCTGCCCCAGCCTGCCCCAGCAGAAGCGACGCCAGCCGTGATCCGGCGTCTTGGCCCGCTAGTTGCGGTCGCGGTCGTCCGTTAGTGCGATGCGACTGCACTTGGTGCGTGGCCGATGGCCGACGGGGCGATAAGCAGCCGAGGGTTTGGCGTCTTCCTGCGTGGCACCTTTCCTCGTCCCCCAGGCCGCAAAGTGCTTGCTGCGCTCCCATCCGGTGGCCGGCGGCCAGGTCCGCGGGAGTCTCTGGGTGCCCGTGGGAGCCTCTGGGAGCCTCTGGGAGCTGCTCGGTTGCCTCGCGGTGCCTCTGGGCGCGCGCCTGCGGCTCTCCTCTATAAGATTGTATCTTAGCTCCCATGGAAGGAAAGGGGGCGACGCTATGGTGACCAGAAACACAGGCAGACCAAACAACGTCATTGAAGTGTCGACTATCTCAGCATTTGTTGATTGTCTTTCCCGCTTCGGCTACCTTTGCTTACCCTTCCCCCCCCCCCCCCCCAAACCACCAATGTCTACCTTTTCTCTCCAGATCCCCGTGATCGACATCAGCAGCTCGCTGACGGGCGACGCTGCAGCGCGCAAGGCGTGCGCGTACGAGCTGCGGCGGGCGCTGGAGGACGTGGGGTTCTTCCAGATCGTGGGCCACTCGGTGAGCGCGGACGTGCAGCAGCGGTTCATCGCGGCGATCACGGCGTTCTTTGCGCTGCCGATGGCGGAGAAGCAGGCGATCGGGCAGGACCGCAGCGCGTGCAACCGCGGCTACGAACGCATCGGCATCGAGCGCCTGGAGGAGCTGGGGGACAACTCGGCCGTCGAGCTGAAGGAGGGCTTCACGGTGCGGCCGGAGCGCCCGCTGGGGCGGTTCATGGCCGGGCCGAACCAGTGGCCGCGCGCGGAGCTGCCGGCCATGGCCGACTTCCCGACGACGTACATGGAGTACTTTGCGGCGGTGCACGCGCTGAGCACGCACATGTTCCGGCTGATGGCGCTGAGCCTCGACCTGGACGAGCACTACTTTGACGCGTTCGCGGCGGACCCCGACGGCACGCAGCTCTGCCGGTCGCACCACTACCCGCCGAGCACGGGCGGGGGCGCGCGCGGCGTCGGCGCGCACACCGACTTTGGCGCGCTGACGCTGCTGCTGCAGGACGACGTGGGCGGCCTGGAGGTGCTGCACAAGCCGACCAACACGTGGCACCACGTCGAGCCGATCGAGGGCGCCTACGTGATCAACATTGGTGATCTGATGCAGCGCTGGACCAACGACCGCTACCTCAGCACGATGCACCGGGTGACGTCGCCGGCATCGGCCAAGGCGCGGTACTCGGTGGCCTTTTTCAACGACGGCGCGCTGGACACGGTCATCGAGGCGATCCCGACGTGCGTGCCGGCGGGCCAGGCGCCCAAGTACGGCCCGCTGCGCGTGGAGGACCACCTGGTGCGCCGGTACAAGCAGAGCTACTCGATCGGCGGCGCGACGATCAAGACGCCGGACAGTGGCCTGCCCGCAGCGCAGATGGACGGGACGGTGCAGCGGGTTGGGATTGCCGCCTAGGGGAGGGGGGAGGGGGGGTGGTGTGGTGGTGGCTGTTGGCATGTCCGTGTCGGCGAGTCGGCGTGCGGGCGGGCTGGCTGCTCGGCCGGTGCTCGACCGTTGTCCTACGATACGATTTTTGGTATCCCATAGGTTAGGTTAGGCAGTGAATGCTCAAGTCTCTGTGCTGCATATGCTTTTTGTGCTTTCCTTCTTTCGTTCTTTCGTATTGCTACCACGCCACTGCATGCAACCCCATGTCTGCCTCCTCCTCCGCGGTGTGCACCCCCTTCCTCATATGTCCGTCCTGTACTCGGCCGTCGGCGCCGCAAAGCCGCACACGGTGCCGTCCCGCACCTGCACCTCGGCGTCCTCGGCCGTGCGGTAGCAGCCCTGCACGAGGTCGCGCATGTAGGTGTAGGGGCAGTCGCCGGCGCCGCCCTTGACGGCGACGTAGCCGCGGTGGCCGAGCTGGAACAGGTTGTTCTCGACGCCCCAGGCGCGGCGGCGGCGGCGCACCTCGTCGGGGCGCAGCTCGCAGGCAGCAATGTGGTCCGGCACGCCGTTGGCGCTGCGCTCGAGCACGGCGCCCTCGGGGTCGACGAACATGGCCTCGCCCATGCTGCGCCAGGTGGTGCCGTCGTGGCCGGCGAGGGCGACGCTGGCGGTGTACGCGAGGTTGGCGGCGGCGTTGGCGCGGTTGGTCAGCTCCCAGGCGGCACGGATGGGCGCGGTGTAGCCGGCGGTGCGCAGCAGGACCTCGGCACCTCGGTAGGCGGCCTCGCGGGCCATCTCGGGGAACATGCCGTCGTGGCAGATGATGAGGCTCATGGCGACGCCGCCGGGGCCGGCGAAGACGGAGACGCCCTGGTTGCCCGGGTACCAGGGCTCGACGGGGACCCAGGGGTGCATCTTGCGGTAGTAGTTGGCGACGCGGCCGTCGGCGTCGATGGTGAGGCCGACGTTCCAGGGGCTCTGGGGCGCGGCCGGGTTGGGCTCCATGATGCTGAAGACGCCCCAGACGCGCTGCTCGGTGCAGACGGCACGGAAGGCGGCGACCTCGGGCCCGTCCATGCGGCAGAGGATGCGCGGGTCGGTGGACATGCCGAGGCCGTGGATGCAGTACTCGGGAAACAGCACGAGGTCGGCGGCCGGGTACTCGCGCTTGGCGCGGCGCACGAGGGCGCAGACGTGGGCGGTGGCGCGCGCGAGGTCGGCGGGCGTGTCGACGCGGAAGAGCTGGGACTGCACGGCGGCGATGACGATGCCGCCGGGCGTCTTGTTGAGGCCGCCGAGGCCGCTCATGGTGTGCGGTGGGCGGGAGGGGGAGGGGGAGGGGTGCGGGTACGGCGAGGGCGCGAGGGGGAGATGGAGAGCCGGGGGACGGGGATGGACGATGGACCTGCTCACGCCTGCTCGTGCATGGCCGGTGCACCTCGCGCGCCCCGGCCGGCCATGGCGATAAAGCTGTCCTGCGGCGAGCTTGCCGGAGCTCGTGGCTGCCACACACTGATACACGCTGCGCCCATGTCCGACAGACGAGCGTCCATTCCCGGCCGGCCTCTGCTTGGGCGGCACACACAAAGAACGAGAGCCCTCCCATGGCGCACAGGCTGCGTCTGCTTGCCTCCTTATCGGCGCTACCGGACGACAGCGCCCGCCGGACAACGGCCCCCCCATGGCACTGCGCGACCATCGGCCCTGGGCGCCCACTTGGCGGCACGCGCTTGGTCGCATTGGGCGGCACGGGTGGCACTGGCGGCACTGGTGGCACTGGCGGCAGACCGGTGGCATCTGGTCGCCTTGGTCTGACGCCGATGGACGTGTAAATGCACTCTGTCCATTGGCTCGCGGACCTTGATATCTCAGGCACGGCAGGCGACGGCCTGGCCCTCGACGCCGTGGCCTCCCTGGTCGCGATCATGGAGACGTAGCCGGCTCTCGGAAAGGCTCCCTCTCGTCTCTTCTGTGGTCGTGCCGTGGGCGAGCCCCAGCATCGATTGCACGACGCCCCCAGACTGTCTGTCTTGATGTCGTGGTCGAGATAAGGAAGACGCCCCAACACGGCCGCCGTTCCCCCTCGCGCTGTGCTCCCCGTGCTCCCTGGATAGGCTTCTTGTCTTCCACGCCGCGCTTCGTCCGTCCGCGGTGCAGGGAGGGATATAAGATGCTGGCGTTGGCAGAAGATTGATCGTCCTGGCGCCCGCTCGCATCGAGGACCATTGCCATCCACCCGCCAAGGATCTGCCGTCGTCCTGTCGCTGCTCTCGGTTGTCTTTGATCTTGTCTCTCTCTCTCTCTCTCTCTCTCTCTCTCTCTCTCTCCCTCTCTCCCTCTCTCCACTCTCTCCCTCTCTCCCCTCCCCCGCCCCCCATGGCCGACCTCAAGATGCCGTCTGAAAACATCAGCGAGAAGCCCAGCCAGGCGCCGTCGCCCGAGCAGAGCCTGCGCGCCGAGGCCATTGCCGACGACGACGGCGAGGTGTTCAAGGCCGACACCGGCAAGACCGACTTTCGGGCCCTGGGACTGTAGGTTCAGTGCGCGCACGCTCCGTGCGAGAGGGCGGACACACGAGGGCGCATGGCTCTGCTGTCGGCCGCCCGCCACCGCTGCCGCTGCTGACAACTGCCTTTGCAGGTTGCGCACCGTCGTCGTGCTCGTCAAGCTGTGCTTTGCCACGGGCGTGCTGTCGATCCCGTCGGCCCTGGGCGTGGTCGGGTACGGGCCGGGTCTTGTGCTGCTGGCGCTCTGGAGTGCTCTGACGATCTGTACGTTGTATCCCTCTGTGTGTCTGTGTATCCCTCTGTGTGTCTGTGTATCCCTCTGTGTGTCTGTGTATCCCTCTGTGTGTCTGTGTATCCCTCTGTGTGTCTGTGTGTCTTTGTCTCTGACACCCCCCCCCCCCCCCCAGACTACTCCTACGTCGCGTACCAGTTCCGCATGCGCTTCGCCGGCGTCCACAACATCGTCGACGCCGCCATGGTCATGGGCGGCCCCATTGCGCGCGAGATCGTGTCTGCCCTGTTCCTCCTGACCTGGATGTACGTTCCCGCCGAGGCAGCCGATCCGCTCTCCCCCCCCCCCCTGCCCTACCCTGCCCTGCCACCCGCACTGACACGTCTGTCCCCTGCCCGTCTCCCCCAGACTCTGCACCGGCTCGGGCTTCATCGGCCTCTCCCAGGGCCTCAAGATCCTCGCCAACGGCAAGGGCTGCACCATTGTGTGGACGCTCGTGGCCGCCATTGCAACCGGCATCCTGTCGAGCATCCGCACGCTCGGCAAGCTGGCCATCCTGACCTGGATTGGCTTCGGCAGCATCTTTACGGCCGTGTTTATCGTCGTGTAAGTGTCCGGAGACGGCCAGGCAAGATGACCCATGCGTGACCATACGCCTCCCGCTTCGCTTCGCTGACTGTTGCCCCCCTCCCCCCCCCCCCCAGCATCGGCGTCACCACGGTCGACCGGCCCGCCGCCGCGCCCCAGACGGGCCCCTACGAGCTGGGCGTCATTGCCGTCGGCCACCCGACCTTTGTCGCTGGCCTCGTGGCCACGCTGAATCTGTTCTGTGCGTCCTCCTCACGCTCTGTGCCTTGCCGTCCGCAATGGGCCGAATCGAACGTTCTAACACTGCACCCGGCCCCCCCCCCCCCCCCCTTCCCCAGCTGGCTTCGGCTCCACGTCCACGTTCATGCCCGTCATCGCCGAGATGAAGGTTCCGCGCATGTTCCCCAAGGCGCTCTTCATCTCGCAGGGCTTCCTCGTCGCCTGCTACATGGCCTTCGGCATGGTCATCTACATGTACTGCGGCCAGTACATCACCAGCCCGTCGCTCGCCAACGCCGGCGGCACGCTCGAGAAGATTGCCTACGGCATCGCCATCCCGGGCTTCATGATGACCTCGACGCTGTGGGTGCACGTCGCCGCCAAGTTCCTGCTCGTGCGCCTGCTGCGCGACTCCAAGCACCTGCAGAGCAACAGCTTCGTGCACTGGGCAACGTGGCTGTACGTGAAGACCGCCTTGTGCCTCTCCTTGTCTTCCAACTGCCTTCCCCCCCCCCCCGGCTAACCCATCCACTAACCTCGTCCAACAGGTCCTCCACCATCGGCCTCACCCTCCTCTCCTTCATCCTCGCCGAGGCCATTCCCTTTTTCAACTACATCCTCGGCTTGATCGGCTCACTCTGCTGCTCGCCGACATGTGTACGTCCTTTTTCTCTTTTCTCCCTTCTCTCTTCTCTCGCCTCTATGCCCCCCCCCCCCCAGCCCTTGCTAACTTCGCAGCTCGTCATCCCTGGCATCATGGGCCTCTACCTCCACAAGGGCAACTGGTTTGCCAGCAAGCCCATCATGGCCATCTGCGCGCTGCACAGCATCACCATCGTCGGCGGCTCGTTCATGGCCGTTGCCGGCACCTACACCACCATCCAGAGCATCGTCGATGCCTATGCGTCAGGCACAGTGGCGGGCGCCTTTTCTTGTTCGTGATCGTTGGAGGGCGGACGGACACCGGTTGGCGCTGTGTCGTCGTGTCGTCGTATCGTCGTGTCGTATTGACAATGGGAAGGGGCTGGGATGCTTTTGTTTTTCATTTTCTTCATTTTTCTTCCCCTTTTATGCGGGCTGTTGGTTCTGTCAGCTCTTCTTTCTGTCTTTCTGCCATAGAAAACCAAATGCGTCCAGCACGCGTATGCCACAGTAGAGTCCCTGCACACACAGGAGGCAGCGGCCGGCTTGGAAGAGAAATCATACCAAAACTAACGTCTCTCCGTGTTGGGGAGACCCCCCCCTACGTCCTCAGCCACAACCTTGCCGGCCCTCGTCCGGTCCGCGCCGCCTGCTCGTGCGGCTCGCCACAGCTCCTTGTGGCTACCAGAGCAAGCTGGTCCTGGAACGACAATAATCACACCCGTGCTGCAGAGCGGGAAGAAAAAAAGGGAGAGAGAAAAGGAAAAAAAAAAACAAACGGCGTAGAGCAAAGCCATTGCATTTTCGAGCGTTGTAAAAATCTAGTAGCTGCAAGGCCATCTCAAAAACCAGATGCTGGCCAGCCACAGTAGAAGAAAAGGAGAAGACGACGTCAACAAACAGACCCGAGTTTCCCATCCCCGCCCCGTGCCGATGGACAATAAAAAGTCAAGCAAAGAAGAGGAATACCAAAAAAGAATAGTAAAACACCCCGCTTGGGTATATCTCAAGCCTCCCATACCCCCCCCCCCCCCCCGGTCGGCAGAACCGCCAAACCTAAGCTGTGGCCGTCCCTTGGTTGGCACTTCCCTTGTCCTCCTCCTCCTCCCCCCCCTCCCTCATCTCCGTCGCCTTCGGCACATCGCCAGACGCGCGTGCCACACGGCTGCCGTCCGCTTCCTTCTCGGAAGAACCAGCACGTCCTTGGCCTGCTGCCGATGCCTCTTCCTCCGATGCGGTCCCTCCTTGGCCCATGCCGCCGCCGCTGTGGTCCTCTCTTCGCTTCTTTGCTGGGGCCCCGGACGCAAGCGCCTGCTCGGCTTCGCGCTTGGGCGTGGTCGACCGTGCTGGGACGCCCGACGACGAGCCGGGCGTTGTCGCGACAAATGTGGCGGACGCCCAGTCGGCAAGTGGTGCCCTTTCGTGCGTCTCGTCCGCAGACGCAGACGTCGGCACAAGCTGCGCAGCCACGGTGCCGGCGGGCAGCTCCGATGCCCGGCGCCCGACGGCCGCTTCCACGTTGATCTCGTCCATGGCCACCGGCCGCGCGTCCGCGGCGCTGCCAATGAGGAGGCTGGCGCCGGCGGCCAGGTTGCGCTGCGGGCCCATGTCTGCCGCGCCGAGCTCTTGCGGGCCCCGTGCGTGCGGTACCTCTTCCTCCTCCTCCCCGCCCTCTTCTGTTTTCTCACTGCCCTTGTCTTCGTCCACGGCCTTTTGGCCGACGGCGGCGGCGACAGAAGACGCTTCGCCCGCACTGTCCGCGGGATCAGACGTGCCGCCCATGGCAGTGTCTTCTTGGCTGCCGCCACCACTCCGCCGATTGGCCTCGGCAAAGGACGCAGCACGCCCGCTGTCTTCGTCCTCCATGATGTCGTTGTCCTCCTCGTCGTCCGCCTCGTTGTCGTCATCGTCGTCAACGTCGTCGTCGTCGTCTTCTTCTTCGTCACGCCCGTGGAAGGGACTTCCAAAGTGTCCGCCGTTGGTGGCAGCAGCACGGGCCGCCGCCGCCCTCGCAAGCTGGCTAACGGGCACCACGCCCGCCTTCTGCTCCTGCCGTAGAAGCTCGCCCTGTGTTATGCCGCGCTGCTGTTGCAGCTGCACGGCTGCTGCCATGGCTCCGTGGCTCGGAATGCCATTGATCGACACGCTGACTGTTTCGATGCTGCCTACCCCGTTGGGGCCGTCAATCGTCTCTGTCGCTTCAGTGCGCACCTCCATGCGATGCTGCTGCTGCTGTTGCTGTTGCTGCTGCTGTCGATGCTGCTGCTGCTGCTGATGCTGCTGCTGCTGCTGCTGCTGCTGCTGGTCACGTTGTTGTTCCTGCTGGTGCAAGGACGATACCGTCTGGGACGCACGTGCACCGCCACGCACCGACCCCCCGGCGTTGCTGCTCGTGGTGCTGAACGCAATGTCGCTGCCGTCCGCCGAGCTCTGCGGGCTCGAGCCTTCGTCCGTGGCACTGTCGTCGCCTGCTATGGCCGGGTGGCGCCGAAGCCACGGGATCGGGGTGAGCAGAGCCCCGAGCGACGTATCGCCCGCAGGGTTGGCCGCCAGCGGGATGCCCAGGATGTTGCCGTTTTCGTCCAGGATCTCGCCGTTCTCGAGGTCCCCGGCAGCCGACGGCGTCACGCCGTTCGCAAGAATGGTCATGGCGGCCCGGTCGGGCACGCACGGCGGCAGCGGGTACACGTCGCTGCCGCTGGTCACGCTGACGACCCGGCCGAGGGCGTGCAGGTACGAGGCGAGGTAGCGGTAGTGCTGGTGCGGCGCGATGACCAGCTCCGCCAGGCGCTGGATGCTGAAGGGGGGGTATTTGCCAAAGTTGGTGGTCAGGGTCGTGAGGATGGAGTCCAGGAGGTCGAGGACCGGCTGTGGCATTGTACGGCCCGCTTTTGGCGGCGACGAAAGCGACGACGGCCGTGGCGAGGACCCGTTTGCCAAGAGGCTGGGCGCAGAGCTTGTCGCAACAGCCCTGCCCTTGCCCTTGTCGCCGGCGGCGTTGCTCTTGGCCGTGCCCGGCGAACCACCGGCACCGGCACCGGCACCGGCACCGGCACCGGCATCTGCCGGCACGGGATCGGTGTTCTCCTTGTTTGTGTCTCCTTGCGACGATGGGTTGCTGACGGACGCAGAGCCGGCCGCCGCTGCTCTGGGGGACGATGCGCCCTCGTCCAAGGTGGCTGCCTCGGCTATGGGCGAGGGAGGGTTTGGAAGTCGGGACTGTGTCCGCCGCGGTGGGGGGATGACGGGGACGGCATACTCGGTGTGAGCAATCTGGAAGAGGTCAGCAACAAGGAGAAGGAAAGCAAGAGTGGAAGCGCGGGGGACGTACCGTTTTGATGCGTGAGACGACGGTGAGGAGGAGCCGCGGCCAGACGGCACTGCGCACGCAGACGGTTAGTATCTCCTTCGGCCCCCCATCATCGGCGTCATTCTCCGGGACATACTAATCAATGGAGCCGCCGGCGGCAAGCCTCTGCAAAAGGTCGTCGTCCGTGTCTACATCCATTGTTGCGATGCGCGGCCGACGCGGCAGAAGGCGGCAGCGGCGGTCGGGGCGCGAGGCGGCGAGGCGACACAGGTGCTGCCGGTGCAAGACAGGAGGGCTGTTCGGATGCAAGGGCGGCAGGGCAGCAGGGCAGCGAAGCAGGGCTTCCAATGCGCACCGGGCTCGTTTTGCGTTGTGTGTTGGGGCTGTGACGCGATGCGATGCGTTTGCGCGGCGCTTCGGCAGAAGACGCTATTCGCGTTGGTTCGCAGGGCGTGCGGGCGTGCCATGGGTGGCGCGATAAGCGATAAGGACACAGACAGTGCATTCTTTTGTGCACTGTGCGGGCCCTCTGTCGCCGGCTGGGGTGTCTGGCCTCGGCGGACTGGGCGTGAGACCTTCCGCCGCCCAGTGCCGGCCACGGCCCACGACTGCTCCTGCCCTCTGTGCACTCCTCGTGCTTCCGATTGAGGAAACGGCGATCCGTGTCTGGAATGGGGTTCGGGCTTGGCGGGGCCTGGCCTGGCCTGGCCATCTCTGCGAATGTTCGTTGGGAAGGCGCCACCCCCTATTCCACTAGCGGGCGGGTGCAGGACCTGCGGCGCCAGTCCTTGCCTTGTCCGTCGACCAAAATCTCCGCTCTCTGGCGCGGCGCGGCAGTGAGGAATGCAGATCGCCTCCGATGGTTTTACGACGTTAAAGATGGTTTGTAGGACTTGCGTAAGGGCCCAAAAATCTGCTTGGGAGATGGCCTGGCCTGGCCACCGACATGCCTAGCTCGTGCCTGGCCCGGCCGGTGCTCCGCCATTTGCAACGGGTGGTGGCGGGGATCCGGTTTTTGGGAAGGCGCAGCAGAGGGCTGTCCTTTCCCCATCCCGGTATCCCTACCCTTCGGGCGAGGCGTTCTTGCCATTTTGTGATGGGCTCCCGACCCCCCATCGGGAAACTGCCGTGCGAGCGTCGTTCATTCTTTCCGCATCGTTTGGAGTTCATTGTCCTTTTCCCTTTCTTTCGTCGCTCGCTCCTTCCCAGCACGATACTCCTGTGCTGTTTCGCTTCTCTCGCCCACCGCTGTTTCCGCCTCTTCGTCCCCCCCCCTCCCCCCCCCCCCTCCCCCCCCTTTCCCCCCTTCTTCTCCCTGTCTTGGCTAGTCACCGCCGCCTCCTGACCTCCTGTTTCTGTCTTCCAACACATCTTCCCTTGTTTCATCGCTGCCAGGATAAAAAAACAGGTGGGAGACCCCCCCCCCCCCCCCGACATAAGGCACACAGACCAGCCAGTGACTTGCAGCCGGCTAAGCCCTGCACATCCTGGACGGCAACAGCAAGGCAGGAGCCCCTTCCCCTGTCGCCAGGGTTCCCAGCGCTCTTTCCCTCTTGTGGGCCTGCCCAGTCCACGACGACGTGTTGGCTTTCGGGCGCCTTCTTCGTACGATTCCTCGCTAGTTTTCTTCGTCTTCTGGCCGCATCGCTCCTTCCGGATTATTGTTTTTTCTTCTTTTCCCTCCTTCCTTGGCTGTCCAGTCCCTTCCAGTCCCTCCCTCGTATCGAGCACCCCCCTAAAACGCCAGGAGGAAAAGTGCGGCTGCAGACCCGCTTTTCACCCATCCCTCCCTTCTAGTCCTTCTTAATACCCACTCACAACTCCCTATTTCTGTTTCTTGTCGAGAATACGAGTATTTGCATCACAGCGCCCTCCCCCCCCCCCCGGCTTGTCCACCCTTCGTTCTTTCCCTTTCCCTTCCACATTTCACACCTCTTCCACGCTCCTTCCTGCCTCGCCTTTCCGTCGCCTTTCATCTCGCCGCACCGACACGTCCTCTTCCCGCCTTTCCGCCTCCCCGCCTTTGCTCACCGCCCGGATTGCGAAGACGATCCGTCATCTTTTCCCGCCCGAACCCAACGACCGAATTGAACACGACAAAGGACGGCCACGTCGCCCACGCCGCCCACGTCGCCCACGTCGCCCACGTCGCCCACGCCGCCCACGTCGCCCACGTCGTCCATCTCTCCCTCTCCCCTGTTCAACCGTCGCCGGCCTCTTTCGCGCTTCCTTTCTCGTGCCGCCATCGCCAGCGCGGCCGGCATCGAACGCATCTCTCCCGCCTCACGCCTCTACCTCGTCTCCCTCTCCCAGCTGCCTTCACAACCTTGCCCACCCTGGCGCCCCGACAAGAATCCCGGCGGTCGCTTCTGACTCCGGATCCAGGCTTCGCGCAGCAGCCATTCCCCGCTGGCGACTACTACTACCGCGGCAACATCCTGTCCGAGCAGCAGCCGCGCCCGCGAAAGATGTTCGACTTCATCGAGACGCGATGGGCCAAGGCCTTCTTCCTGACCGCGGCGGCACAGGCCATCATCTGCCTGGCGTTTGAGGCGTGCGTACATCCCGTGTCTTTGCTCTGGCCGCCTGCCCGCCTGCCCGCCTGCCCGCCTGCCGCCTGCCCCGGCCTCCGTGTCCCTGCTAACCTCCCTGCTGCTGCAGCTATCTCTTTGCCGAGTTCGAGTCCAACGTCATCCAGAACAACGACAATAGCCAGGACAACTCCTTCTACCGCTCCATCCCGACGTTCCTGACCCTCTTCATCTTCGCCTTCCTGTACGAGATGGTCCTCGTGTGGGATGCTCTGCGCATGAAAAACACCATCCAGGTCATCGGCGTCTGCGTTGCCAACCTGGCGTTCCTCATCTACACTGCCATCCAGACCGACCAGATCAAGCTGGCCATCAACTCGCTCGCCGCAATCAATGCCATCGACCCCGCCATCGGCAGCGTTACCCTGCTGAGGCGCGTCAAGCCGTTCCTCATCGCCATTCCCTGCATCATTGGCTTCGCGACCATCGTGATGGGCTTCATCGCCTGGAAGCTCTACCAGGAGTTTGCCTGGGACATCCTCAAGCAGATTGGTGCCGACTACCGCATGAAGAAGCGCTACCTTGCGTACCAGGTATGCATGCTGTGCAATCCGCTCGACCGCCCCCCCCCCTCGGTCGATGTCTTCGTCCATGACTTTACGCGTGCCTACGTGCCTACGTGCCTCGTGCCTTTCTGGAATGTGTGTTGCTGACGCCGTTAGATCTACATTGCCCTGCTCAAGTTCGACTTCTTCTTCTTCCTCGGCTTCACCGTGCAGTTCCTCGTCATCGTCACCCACAAGACCGACGTCGAATTTGCCCTGACAGCTGCCGCCATTCCACTCACTGTTGCCATTCTGCTGGTGGCTGCCTTTTTCACGCGCCACGAAATCAAGAGCGGCATGGCCATCAGCATCGTTATGTTTCTGTGTGGTCTTGCTTGGTTCTTCTTCAAGCTCGTCCGCATCTACCAACCGGGCTACAAGCAGAACTACACTGCCGTGCAGAAGTCGCTCACAGCCTTCGCCGTCTTGACCATCCTGCTCATTATTCTGACCATCACCAACGCGTTTGTCTGCATGCACAATTTCGGAAGTGGCCTCAAGGCGCACATTCTGAAGCGCAGCGGCGGCGAGGAGAAGAACCAGTACGACGCGAACTCGATTGGCCTGAGCGACATCAAGCCGCCTCTTCCCAGCCGCATGACCATTGACTAACGCGGTGGGCCGTCTTGTCTCCCTTCTCCCCCTCTTTTTTTTTTGTCCCACCTCCAATTCTGGAAACGGTGTCTCATTGTCGAGCCCGTCTCCTCGTCTCCTCTCTGTGGTTGGGTGGGCCGTTTCTTTGTCTCGCACCGCCTGAGGGGCCTCAGCCGTTCGGCGGTGCTGGACAAAGCCCGAATTGCTACGTCGAAGAAGAGCGACTCCGAGGACCACCCGCAAGGCGCATCCCCTTGGTTGTGGCCGTTCTTCGCCGAACGAAAGATCCCGTTTGATCTTGCAGTGCTGTCGCCACCCGCGGCTCTCCCAACCTCTCTCATATCATGACCTCACGATGCCTGCAATGTCTCTATCTCGAGATATCTCATTCCCTACCTATTGTCTTTCCCATCTGCTGCCGACGCGCACCTTTTTTTTCTTTGTAGTTCTCTCTCTCCCTCTCCCTCTCTATACACTACTTCCGGCGTTACTAAAGGGGGCATCCGGCCAGAGCAACATACCGCGCCTCGAATCTGCTCTTCATATTTCCCATTTTCTGTTACAATTTTTTTTTTTGGAATCTCTTTTACTACTGCCTTGCTGCGCAACTGGGGATCGGGCTTTGGGAGAGGGGAGGATTTGCCGGAGACAAAAGATGCCGCATACTAGAGAGTGGCAGGGACCACACTCTGGCAACGGCTGCATACAGCTTTCATTTTTTATGTCACACCCCACCATCACGCACCCTCTTACCACACTATATACCAGATGGAATCCGACCAATACACATTTCTTTGTCCTTTAGATATCGCGACGTGGGGGCGCGCATGCACCAGGCGCTGCACGGGTGCATCGCGGCTTTGTTTTGCGCATCGGAGAGCAAGTGACAAACCATGCCAAGCCTTGTTGAGCCGCCGACCGTGTGTGCTGGACCTGCCGTCACACCAGTCTACGAGAGGCATGCTGTGAGAGAGGAATGCAGTTGTATAAAATCCGAATAATGCTCTGCGCCGCCGGCTTCATGCTGATTCTGCCCCTATTGTACAATCGCTCGTGGCCGTTGCTTTGGGTCGGCTGTGATGGGATTTGTGAAACAGAACGCCAAACTCCCAGACTCCTACCATCAACAGAAGACAATACATGCAACCCACCCCACCCCCCTTTCCGCGTCACGCAGAATATGGTCTCCAGCACGAGAACACTACGAGGAGGGATAACGACAAAATAACCACGACAGGTCGCTCTCTGGCAGGCAGCGCCGTGGGGGAAAGACAAGACAGGAAACGGAATAGAAAAAAAACACAAAAAGGCGCAAGTCCGAACAGGATGCGGGACGAAGAAAACAAAGGAAGTTGTGTGTGTGGGGGCGGGCGACAGTGGATTAGAGAAGCGCCCGGAGAGGTAAAGAAATAAAAAACGGCCGCTACAAGATGATCTGCCGCGCATCGCGCAGCTGGCCCTCCGCCGGACAGTAGGGGCACTTGAACTTGGAGCCCTTGGCCAGGTTCCGCAACGAGTCGTTGGCGAGCACGTGGCCGCACGGCAGGCGCATGGGCGGATTCGCCTCGGTCGTCTGCTCCTTGGACACGGGGCAGACAAAGATCGAGTGGTAGGTCATGGACGCCGGCAGCGGCGTCTCAAAGGCCATCTCGCTGGCCGTGGTCCACTCCGTCTTCTTGCTGCGCGTCGCGCCGATGAACTTGATGAGCCGCGGCAGCGCGATGACCCCGGCGGTGGCCGCGACGTACAGGGGCGATTCGGCCGACAGGCCGAGGAGGGAGCAGAACTCGCGCGTAAAGGACGCGGCCACGTCCTCAAAGGCCGTCGCCGTCTCGAAGATGGCTGCGTAGGGCGACTCCCGAATGTTCGACGCGAAGACGACGGCGGCGGCGAGCCGCTGGATCTCGCTAATGTGGCGGCTGCTGAAGCGGCCGAAATTGGCGCGCGCATACGCAAATGCCGCGGTGAGGTCGCCGACGACCGCGGCGGCGGCCGCCGCCGCGTCGTCGTCGTCGTTGTCGTCGTCGTCGTCGTCGTCGTCATCGCTGTCTGGGGACGCGGCATGCTGTGCCTTTGCCAGCCACAGGAACTGGAGCTTGCACAGCTCGAACTCGAGGTTGGACCCGCGCTCTTCGAGAGCCGTGGAGTTGCTGCGGGCCCATTGTATTGCCGGCTCGAGGTCGTGGGACCTGATCTTCTCCAAGACCATATACATGCGCTGAAACTTCTCCTGCAGATAGAGGGACTCGATCTGCGTAAAGTTGGATATGGTGTGGCCGGCAAAGTCGGTTTCGCTGGCTGGCATGGGCAGGCCGTCGTCGTCGCCGTCGTCGTCGCCGTCGTCGCCGTCGTCGCCGTGTTCGCTGTTTTCGTCGTTGAGGTCCTCGTCGTCCTCCTCGCCATCGTGGCCGCCGCCTGGGTGGTGTCCATTGTGGATGCCGTGCTGTGGTTGGCCGTTTGCAGCCTGGTCTGCATCGACACTGGCCATGTCGCGAGCCTCGTTCATAAAGACTCGGGCAACCCCGAAATGGCCCTCCCGAAGAAGATGCATGGCGATGGCCCGGTTGATCAAGGCCGGGTGCTTGGCCATCACATCATGGTCCGTGGGGAGCGCAGTGACGGGAAACGACTGATGCCGCAGCTTGTCAGCATGGTGCTTGTATGTATGGCGGCAGATCTAGCAACACTTGAGGAGGGGGGGGGGGGTCCACGTACCCGGTCCAGGGCCTTGCCAAACTCTTTTTGTGCTTTCGAGACAGCCTTGAGATCATCGTTGACGGCCTCAAACGCCTCCTTGACGGGGTTCTGCAGCTTGGTCAGGACGAGACTCGCTGCATGGGGATCTTGACCTGCGGGACCGCTTGTTAGCAGAGGGCTCGGCATGGATATATGTGCACAGTCCCGAGAGGCCAATCGTGGGCCATACTTGAAGCAATCTGCTGCCGCGCCTCCAGCAGACGGGCAATGATCGTGTCGACATCGTTGACGGCGGATGTCAACCGTGCTTTCCGGGCGACCTGCGAGAGGTCGTTCCGCAGCGTGGGCAAGCTGTCGGCCATTTCTAGGGTGGAGGAAGGAGGGGGGGGGGGATGGCGCCGACCGACGAGGGGGTCGCAACAGGGGACGGAACCAGACGGAGGGACACGTCTGCGGTTGTTTGCGTTGTTCAAACGGGACTCTCGCCAAACCGCCCTCGATGGATCGGACGGCGTGAGCAGTGGGCCGTGCAGGGGGCGCAAGGAGCGAAAGTCGGTGCCGGAGACGGACTGCTACCTGGTCGGAGGGCGATGTGCTAAAACATAAAATAGTCAAGGCGGGCGCGTCGAGCTCGGTCGGGGGGAGGATGGCTAGGGAGAATGGGAGAATGGGAGAATGCGAGAATGAGGGTTTTGGAGTGGTGCGTGACAGTGAGAGCTTCCGACAGGCAGTGGGCGGCCTGTCGGGCGGTGTGACCCCACCCAATCGGGGAGCTGGCGGGGTCGCGGTCCACCGTTTGGCTGTGGCGTCCCTGCCAATCAGCAGTTGCGGCCGCTCGCTTCGGGGCAGATTGGACAGGGCAGGTGCCACCGGACTAGCGCCCCTGCCTCCACAGGCTGGCCTTGCTCCGTTCAGAGCCTTTGGTGGGGAATGACGCAGCCGCTGATTTGCCAAGTCACATGCGGCCACATGCACGCAGGCCCGCTAGGAGAAAGAAGGAAAGCGCGGCTGGACACAACGCTCGGCTTCGTGATTGGGGCAAGGCGGGCAAGGCAGCTCCGAGCACGTTCTCGCCCATTTCGCATTCCGCATTCCGCATTCCGCATTCCGCAGCGCAACGACACATTCGACCTCCCAACACCCCTGCGTGCGAGGCCCCTCCTCACCCCCTTTTCATCGACTGGGATTGCGGCCAGTCCAATTGCCGGTCCAGACGACAGCGTCCGCCCAGCCATGCCCACAAGTCGGCCGTCCCGACCGCCGCCACTGTTGCCAGCCGGAGGAGCTGTCGCCGCTGCAAACCTCCCCCCAAGCGCTTCCAGCATCGTCGAGCGGCATTCGAGCGGCATTCGAGCGGCGTCCGTCTGACTGCCTGACCGTCTTTGGCGGTGCCGCAGCCATGTCGTTTCGCTTCGGCATCCCCACGGCCCAGCCGGACGGCCGCGGCCACCGCGAGGAGGAGCCCACGGCGGCCCGGCTGGCGCCCGCCCAGAACCGTCCAAAGCAGACCCAGCCCGGCGCTGCCGAGGACAGCGAGACGTCCCTATCTGCCATCCTCCCGAGACGACCGGTGCCGACTGCGCCGGAGACCACCGCTGCAGCGCTGCCGCTGCCGGCGCCCGCCAACCGACGGCACGTGGTCACGCCGGACCCTGTTTCTTTCCGGTATGTTTTGCATGTTTTCAGGGCCGTCTAGAGGGTGGTTGAGGCGGCGGACGCAGCTGGCTTGGCCGTTGCTGACAAGCCCCTCAAACAGATACCTCGAAGAAGAGGCCTCCGTCAGCGTCGTCGACCGCCGAGCCAGCCTGGACGGATACGAGCTGTACCTCGTCGAGCAGTGGGTGTGCTCCCGCAAGTCGCCGACAACCGTTATCGCGACCTACACAGGTGACCCCAACCACTCCGTCATCGTCGGCGTGCTTTCCATTCCACGGGACGAGCGGGACTGGTCGCCGCGCATCAAGGTGTATTTCAAGACCATGCAGCAGTACCATGCGCGCCCCAAGGAGTCGCCGCTGGGCGAGATCATGGCCACAAACCTCAGCAGCTTCCCGTCCGCCCTGACCGTCATTGCCGTGCCCGATGGCGACATCCGCCTCCACCGACAGGAGTTTATCGTCAGCGAAGACCTGAAGCGCCTCGGCTGCTCGGGTCGCTCCGGCCTCACACTCTCAGAACCCACGCGGGCCACGCAGGAAAAGTTTCAGTCGCTGTACAAGACGAGCGACAAGATCCCCTTCTCAGAGTCTGTCCTGGAGCTGACCAAGCAGTGCCAGACTGCACTCTTCCTCTTCGGGCTGCTCGACTCCAAATACATTGACGGGCTTCTCTGCGATGTGACCGAGGCAGCCATCGGCGACTGGTGGACCGAGGTGGGTGCAGAATACTACAACGCCGAGCCGACAGACGGCATCCTGGGGTCGTCGACCGTGGCAGCCCTCCTGGGCATGCTGATGGGCGCGCGCAACCGCCTGGCTTGGTATGGCGCTTCCGTGTCCAAGGACGTCTTCGATGTCGACAACATGAAAAAGGGCATTGGGTCCTTCCAGAAGGACCTGAAGCTGGAAAGGACGCAGCGGCTCGACCACCAGACCCTGCGGCGCCTGCATGGCGCGACCATCAAGGCCGCCGCGGGCGAGGGCGGCTGGGGTGTGCAGAAGGCCATCAAGTCTACCGTGGAGGGCTTTGGCGGAAAGCGTGGCGAGCTCGTCTTTGGCATGGTTGGCGGCAAGGAGAAGGCCAATGTCGGCGACATTGAGACGCTGGACATTGACAAGTTCATCAGCCTCATCTACGGTGAGCGGCCGAAGCGCCTGTGGCTCGGCAAGCCGCTGCGGTCCTTGGCGTCCCTCCCCTTGTCGGGCGTGGACCATTTCTCCGACCGGCCGACGGCGCCAGACGCAACGAGCGGCCTCTACAGCAAGGAGGATGCAGCACCAGCGGCGCAGCAGCGACGTGCGCAGTCGATCCCCCAAGACGGCGACGAGACGGCCCCTTCCGCGCAGGACGCAGGAGCGCCGACGCAGAAGAAGGACACAAACTCCGCCGTGTACTCGGCCCCGCCGCCAGGGTCCGCCCTAAGCATAGCCGACAGCCCAAACGACCGAGACCGAGACGTGCGGAAGAGGACGGTTTTCAAAAGCGTGGCAGGCAGGGTCAACGATGCGCGGTCCGGGCTAGGGAGGATCCGAGACGCCGTGGGCGGCGGCTTGCGGGGACACGCGAGCCGTCCGTCCCGCGACGACAACCCGACAAGTGGTCTTCTCAGCCCCGATCCATCCGCCGCAGTGCCACCGCCCTCGTCCTCTTCGGCGGCCCTGCAGCCGGGCGTCGCGGGTCTGGCACAAGCCTCCCTGAGCAGCCCTGTCATGGTGGGGCGAGCGTTTACGTGGAAAAACAAGCCGGAAGAGTACCTGGCGAGCTTCCGACGCGAACGCGAGCGAGAGCGAGAGCTAGAAGGCCTCTTCAAGGACGCGAAGCTGCCATCCGCAACGGACCCGAGCAGCCTGCTGGCGGCGGCGCGTGCAAGGCCACAGCCAGACGCCGGCGCCGTGGCTGCGGCGGCGTCTGCAGCCCTCGGGGCGGAGCTCGCGCCGAGGATACCCGGCTATGCTTCGCAGGCCAACGGGCGGGCCAGCCATCTTCGCAGAGGCTTGGTGTCGACGACAGACACGTCTGTCGCCGGCAGCGTGGCTGACGACTCGGACCTCGAAGGCCCTCTCCTGGAAGCCGAACGGAGTGTCGGGCCTAGTGTTGTCGGCTTGCTCCGGCGCCACAGCATTGCAGGGGAGCACCGAGCGGCACCTGCGCTGCCGTTTGCGGTAGTGTGGCCGCGCCGGCTCTCTTTCAGCGCGGCCGAGGACGCCGTTCTGGGGTGGGAGGAGATTGTCGAGTACGCAGACATGTACGAAGACGTGGACGATGACGGCAAGGCGGGCCAAGGCACGAGCGCGGGAGTTGGCGATGGCGACGGCGAAGGCGAGGCCGGCAACGGCAACGACGACGGCGGCAACGACGACGACAGCGACAGCGGCCGTGACGATGGCGGCATCGACGGCAAACACGAGACCGAGAACAGGAACGGGAACGGGATCGGGAACGAGAACGAGACGGAACATGCGCAGCCCGTCGGCCGGGCGCGCACAAAAGACGAAGAGACCTACGACCGGGCCGTCCATGCAGCGTCGTCGCCGGCGGCCCTGGCCAAGTTCATGACGGCGCTGACGCTGGAGCAGAGCTTCTACAAGGAGCTGTCGGCGCTCAAGGGGGTGGTGGGGCCGGCGGTGCTGGACCGCGTGCTGGCCGTGGAGTCGCTGGACGCGGTGTTTGAGAACCAGCTGGAAGAGGTGCAGGGTGTGTTCTTCCAGCTGTCGGAGGCGTACGAGCGGGTGCAGGCGAGCAGCCAGGAGCTGCTGGGCATGGAGCGGGCGCAGGGGACGGAGGCGATCCGCGAGATCGAGATGCTGGTGGCCAAGGTGGAGTACGAGATCGGGTCGCTGGCGTCCAAGGTGCAGGACGTCGAGGAGGGGGTGCGGCAGTTCACGCAGCATGTGGAGTACGTGGAGAAGCGGGCCGAGGAGCTGAAGAAGCAGCTGGAGACGGAGAGCTGGCTGCACTGGTTTGTGCGGACCGTGACGGGGATCGGCACGGGGCCGAACGTCATTGGGGGCGGCGGCGCCGGCGGCGCCGGCGGCGGCGGGCGGCTGTGAGGCAACACGCAACGGAGAACGGGGGGCACACGTGCACATTGCGGCTGCAGTCTGCTATTCGCCACGGAGTTTTGTCTTGTGTCTTGTTCTTGGCTTCGGCCTGGCCGGTCTCGTCGTGCCCGGGCGGTCATCCGCGCCGCCTCCCCTTTGTTTCTCACCCGGTGCTTTGAAATAGTCATGCTTTGTATTTTGGTCATCGTCTGCAGGTTCCGGAACCACACGCCTGTGTCTGTGCCGGGCTGTTCCAACGCCGTCCGGCTGGTCGTCTCCTGTTATTCCGGCCGTCCAGCCGTTCTCTGCACAGAGCCGGATGTCGCGCACGTCGGTGCCCCCCCCAACAAGAAGGGGAGAAAAGGGGAAGAAAAGAGAAAGCCCAAGAGTAAAGTTTGTGTCTAGTATACAATGGTCGTGCCATGCCGTGTTTGCACCGATCTCGCGCCGTCGTGCCGTCGGCGCGTCCCGAGCACGCCCCGGCAGCGCCCCGGCAGCGCCCCGGCAGCGCCTCGCGCGGCCGCCGCGCTTACGCTCCAAACCCGAAGCCGCCGCCGCCGCCGCCGCCGCCGCCAGACCGCTGCGCCGCCTCTTTCTGCATCTGCTCCGAGACGCTCATGTGCACGGCAAAGAACTTGGCGGCGCAGCGGTCGAGGCACACGCTCTCGCCCTTGTTGAGTTCGCCCTCGCGGTAGTCGCCGGGCACGCACTTTGCAGTGCAGTTCTTGATGAGCCTGGGGAGAGACGCACGTTAGCCCACCACTGGTCTCACTGGTCTGGTCCTGGTCCCGTCGCACGACCGTGCCACCGCCGGCGCCAGTCCCTGCTGCCCACCTGTTGTGCATGTCGGCCATCATCTTCATCTCGGCCTCGACGGCGGCGATCTTCTCGGCCGACGTGGGCTGCGGCCGGCCCATCCCAAAGAGAGACATTGCGAGAGCGAGGGTTAGCCGGAGGGGAGGTCGGAGGGGTCGTGGTGTTTTCTCGGGTTGGGGGGGTTGGGGGGGTTGGCGCTCGTCGTGGTCTGGTCGCGGGCGTCGAGAGTGCAGTGACGTTTTCTGATTCTATTTTTTCCGGCAGCGCTCATCGTAGTAGGCGGCGCTCTGTTTTAGCGGGGCACACATACGAGGTGGTTGCTCTGTCTGTGATTGGCCAATGGACGCCCCACATGTGCCTATGAAAATTTCCCTACCAAACCGCGCCAAATCGCACCAAATCGCACCAAACCGGCAGAGCTCACTGAAAAAGAGAGGGAAAAAAAGCTTCTCTTTTGCACCACCACCACCATCACCGCCCCTGCCGCCACCCACCACCTCCGCCACCGCAGAGAGGGCCCTTTCCCCTCAGGTACGTCTCTGCCTCGCGTCTCGTGCTCCGCGCCCCGTGCGCCGTGTCCTTTGCCGTGCCTCTCTCCCTGCCAAGAGCCTCTCCCCACAGCGCGCTTTCCATGATGAATTTGCTTTCAAACATTAGAACCGTTGCGACTGACCGCGGGCTTTCGGGCCTGCGGCGTGATCTCAAATGCCAATACTCTGACTCGCCCGCTGTGCCCCTCCCTCCTCCTGGCGTGTCCTCTCCGCCGCCTGCTCTCTCGCTGCTGCCGTTGTTCGGAAGGACGCTCTGCTGACGCCGCACTGGCAAAATCCAGAATCTCTACGGTATGCCGCAGCCTGTTCGCCCGCCGCCATGAGCGCCTCCTCCGCCGCCCTCTCGTCGGGCCTCCTCTTCCTCCGTCCGTGCGCTGCCACGGCAACGGCCGCGGCTACCGCAGGCGCATGTGCCCCGCGGACGCGCGCATCCTTCCTCCGCTTCTACGAGGCGGCACACCGCTGCAACCTGCTGCAGGGCCGTGCTGCCGGCCGCCGCAGCCTGCACTCGGCGGCCGCCACCGCGCACCCGAGCAGCAAAAAGGCGACAAAGCGGGCCGGCCGCAGCAAGGACGCCGCGGACGGCAAGGGTGCCGGGGCCGACCGGTCCGAGCTGCTGGAAGACCGCTCGCCCACGGGCCTCCGCATCCAGGAGCTGGTCAGCGCCGATGCCCTGCACTACCCCCGCTACCAGCCTCGCGTAGCCGTCGCAGGCGACCGTCTGTCTGTGCCGCAGTTCGTGGCCGAGTTTGATCCCGTGGCCACGGCCGGCGACGACGACGGGACGCCGCACACAGGCCGCCAGCGCCGCCGTGTCGAGCTCGCCGGCCGCGTCATGTCCGTCCACCGCCTGGGCTCCAGCCTCGTGTTCCTCAAGCTACGCGACGAGGGCGAGCAGGTCCAGGTCATGTGCAACCTGCGCCAGATGGCCGTGCCGACCGAGGACGCCAACGCTCCCGGAAGCAAGGAAGAGGCAGCGGCCGTCCCCAAGGCCGTCTTCAAACGGGCTGTCCAGCTGCTCAATCGCGGCGACCACGTCGCCGTCACCGGCCGCGCCACGCGCACGCCCACGGGCGAGCTGACGCTGGCTGCCGACAGCCTGCCGCGCGTGTACGCGCCCACCCTCGTGCCGCTGCCTGCTCACCTCCGCGACCCGGACACGCGCGCGCTGCGCCGCCACATCGACCTGCTGGTCAACCCGTCCGCCGCCGCCACCCTGCGGCTGCGCGCCCGCATCCTGCGCGAGATGCGCGCCTTTTTCGAGGCCCAGCGCTTCGTCGAGGTGCAGACGCCGATCCTCGCCGACCTCGCCGGCGGCGCTGTCGCACGGCCGTTTCTGACCGCGCACAGCGACAGCAGCAGTAGTAGCGGCGGTGGCGGTGGCGGCGGCGGCGGCGGCGGCGGCGGCTCGGATGCGGCAGGAGAGGGGCCGGCACCGCCCGCCAGCACATCCGCCGGCACGTCGGCCGGCACGCGCGCCCTGAGCCTGCGCATTGCGCCCGAGCTGTGGCTCAAGCGCCTCGTCGTCGGCGGCCTCGACCGCGTCTTTGAGATCGGCCCGGCCTTCCGCAACGAGGGCATCGACGCCACGCACAACCCCGAGTTCACCATGTGCGAGTTCTATGCCGCCTACTGGACCCTGCCGCGCTTGATGGCCGAGACCGAGCAGCTGCTCGCCCAGCTGGCGCGGGCCGCCATCGCGTTCCGGAGCACGCCCGCCGGCGCCGGCCTGCAGGGCCTGCAGGGCCTGCAGGGCCAGCAGGGCCAGCAAAACGAGGCAGAGGTAGGGACGGCGGCTGCCGCGGCGCAGGCGCGCGACTCCGTCGCCCGCTGCGCGGCCGGCGGGCCCTTCCTCCAGCTCGAGTTCATCCCGTCGCTCGAGGCCGCCCTCGGGTTTCGGTTTCCCGACCTGGCGGCGCTCGACGCCTGCGACCGCCTGCGCGCGCTGCTCGTGGCCCACGGCCACACCAGCGCGGACCTGCTGGGCCGCACGGGCGCGGCCGCCGACACCGCCGACGCCGACGGCGGCCGCCTCGCCAAGCTGCTGGACCGGCTGGCCGGCGCGTTCCTGGAGCCGCGCTCGTTTTCCTCCTCCGGCGGCGGTGGCGACGGGCCGCTGTTCATCACGCACCACCCGGCGTGCATGTCGCCGCTGGCCAAGAGCTTTGTGTGCCCGCGCACGGGCCAGACGGTGGCGGCGCGCGCCGAGCTGTTTGTCGACGGGCGCGAGCTCGCCAACATGTACGAGGAGGAGAACGACCCGGCGGCGCAGCGGCGCAAGATGGCGGCGCAGCTCGAGGACACGGGCGCCGCCACCGCCACCGCCACCGCCACTGCCACCGCCGCGGGCGTCGTCGACGAGAACTACCTGGCCGCGCTCGAGTCCGCGCTGCCGCCGACGGGCGGCTGGGGCTGCGGCGTCGAGCGGCTCGTGATGCTGTTCTCGGGCGCGCGGCGCATTGCCGACTGCCTGAGCTTCGGCACGCTGCGGCACGTCGTGGCCATGAAGAAGTGACACCGCCTTCCCTCTGCCCTATGTGGCGGGACCAGGTTGTTTGGAAAAACGAGTCTGCTGGGGAACCCTGCAGTGTTATTTTTCACTGGCCACATGCGACAAATAGCAAGGCTGAATTGGCCCACCATAATATAGACAGACAGACAGACAGACAGACAGACAAGCAGTAAAGCAAAATACCTCTCCTTCTACATGCAGCTTTTTGAAGAAAAGAAAAAGACAAAAGAAGAAAAGAAATATGCAAAGATGCCCAAAACGCCGTGCTCGTCTTTGCTCTCTCTCCAAAACCGCCTCGGTGGCGGTCCCTATACACACACACACACACACACACACACACACTCGACACACGCTCAGCCCTCCATCAGCCGCGTGATCGGCTGCGGCGTGATGACGCTGTTCTGCCGGTCGTCGCGCGCCACGCGGTAGAACGAGTAGCAAAAGTCCGAGCACCGCATGTGGCGCAGAAACTCCTCGTCGTGCGTGATGACAATCAGCTGGAAGTTGGCCTGCGCCTGGCGCGCCTTGATGATGGCGTGCAGCGCCACGGCCAGCGACCGGATGTTGTCGCTGTCGAGGTTGGTCGTCGGCTCGTCGAGCGCAATGAGGCCGCAGTTGACGCCAAACGACTCGGCCAGCGCCAGCCGGATGATGATGCTGGCCAGCACCTTCTGGCCCGCCGAGCAGCGCCCGCGCATGTCCATCTCCGTGTCCTGCTTGACCATGCACACGCGGTAGTTGTAGCTGCGCTTGCCCGTCGCCGTCTCGTTGTCCGACCGGATCAGGATGGTGTCAATGTCCGTGCCCTGGTACGTGGCGCGCCACAGCTCGCCCGCGATGCGGTTGACCTCCTCCATCTTGAGCGCGTGGTACTCCATGATCGCCTTGTCCAGCGCCGCCGCGTAGCGGCCGAGGTCGTCGATGGCCGCCTTGGTCGTCTCCACGCGGATGTGCGCCTCGCGGTACCGGAACTCCGCCTCCTTGTACTCCTGCTCGTACTCGTCCAGCAGCCGCAGCAGCTCCTCGTCCTTGGTCTTCATGCTGCCCCAGATGGCGCTGCGCTCCGCCAGCAGCTTGCTGTGCTGCACCTCGAAGCGCTTCGCCTCGCCCACCAGCCGGTCGTAGTCGTCCTCGGCGTTGCGCGACTCCAGCTCCAGGATGCTGCGCCGCAGCTCGTCGAGCAGCCGCGAGTTGCGCCGGTAGCTCAGGTTGTCGGCAATGTTCTTCTTCTCGCGGTCGCTGTTGTCGATCTCGGCCTTCATCTTGTTGACCTGCGCCGCCAGGTCGTCGGCGTCGCGCTCGGTGGCCGCGAGGGCCTGCTCGAGGCTCGCAATGGCGCGCGCGTTGGCCGCCAGCAGCGCCGGCCCGCCGCGGTCAATGTACGCCTCAATGTCCTTCTCGACCATGCGCAGCTCGCTCACGGTATGCGCCACGGCGTCGCGCTCCTCGGCCACGGCGCGCTCCTTTTCCTGGCCCCGCTGCAGCGTGTCCTGCCGGATCGCGCGTGCCTTGGCGATCTCGGGCTCCAGGGCCGCGAGGTCGCGGTCGGTCTGCTGGATCAGCTCGCGCTGCTGCGCGGCCTCGTCCTTCAGGCCTTGGATCTGCGCCACCAGGTCCGCCTTCCGCTCGACCTGCCGCGCGGCGTGCGCAATCTTGTTCTTGAGCTCGCTGCGCTCGAGCTCCAGCGAGCTGACCGCGTCCCGCATGCGCTGCCGGTCGTCGGACAGTTTGGTGAGGCGCGCCTTGGCGGCGCGGAGCTGCTCGGCGCGCGTCGCCTGCAGCGCCTGCACCTCCTCGGCGCTGCGCGACGAGCCGAGGGCCTGCTGCTGCTGCGACGCCAGCCGTTCGATCTGCAGGTCGGAGTCGGCGACGTCCTTCACGGCCTGGGAAATGCTGGCGACCGTCTTCTGCATCGACTCGACGTCGAGGCGCTTCTCGTCGGCGTCTCTGAACACGGTGTCCTGGTCCTCGAGGCGGCGAACGAGCGCGTCGCGCTGCGCCTCGGCGGCCTTGATTTCCGCGCGCAGCCCCGGCTGCTCGGACTCGAGGCGCGTGTACGTGTCGTACTGGGTGCGGACGGCGCGCAGCTGGCCCAGGTTCTGTTCCAGGAGGTCTTTTTCCTCTTCCAGCTCCTTCTTCTGCTTGTCGTCGAGGTTCTTGGCGATCTTCTCGAGCAGCTTGGACCGCTCCCGGGGCTGCTCCGCAAACGAGCGGTCGCAGAGCGAGCATTTGTTGAAGCGGTTGAGGACCTTTTGGGACTTGGAGTAGTAGTCCTTGAGATGGTCGAACAGGCTAATGTCCTTCTCGGCCGTCAGGATTTCCGACTCGAGGTTGTCCAGCTCTTCCTGGTACTCCTCGACGGAGACAGAGTCCGACACGGCCGCGCCGTCCTCGTCGCCTCCGCCGGCCTTGACCGCCCGCAGGGCGTCCACGACGGCCGCCTTGCACCGTGCTGCCTCGGCTGCAGTCTTTTTCTGCCGGTCGCGGACCGTGGACAGCTTGTACTCGACCTGCTTGAGCTCCTGCTGGCTGGCCTCGACGTGCTTGCGCGCCGCGGCAGCGGACGACACATGGCCGTGGAGCACGGCCTGGAACTCGGCCTCGACGGACTCCGGCTTCCATCCCGGGCCAACAGCGGCAGCCAGCTTGTCCTTCCAGGTCGACGTCAGGGTGTCCAGGCGGCGTTTGCGGTCCACGGCCTCTTTTTTCCGGAGATCGAGCTGGGCGCGGTCCGACGCGCGGCGCATGCACTCGACCATCTCCCGGCCGAGCTGCTCGCTCTCGCTCTCGAGCTGGCGCATCTGGCTGTTCTCCTGCTCAATGTGGCCGTCCATGGCCGCGCTCTGGATCTCCTCGGCGGCCTTTTTCAGGCGGCCCTCGAGGTCGGCGTACGTCGACTCGAGGAGCGCCTGGGCGCCCTCGTCGACGTCGAGCCTCTGGATGTCGCGTTGCAGCACGGCCATGCGCTTGTCGATGGCGGCGATCCTCTGCTTCGACGAGAGGCGGTCCTGTGTGCGGGCGGCCTTTTTGGTTTCCAGGTCGGTGATGACGGCGGTGTCCGTCTCCAGCGTCTTGGCGTTGTCGCGCTGCAGGCGCTCGAGGTCGCGGCGCTTGTCTTGGTGGACCTTTTGTATGCGGTCGCGAAAGGCGCGGATGTGGCTGTCGCGCAGGTCGTCGCTCTCGTAGCCGCGGATCTCGTGGCGCGCGGCGGCGTCGTGGATCATGTGGATGCGCGTCTGCAGCTGGCGGTCGTACTTGTCCTTGTCGGACTGGTGCTTGCCCTGCTCTGCCTGCTGGGCGCCCAGCAGGCTGCGCGACGAGGCGAGGTCGGCCTGCAGGGTGCGGAACTGGGCGGTCTTGTCGTCCTTTTCGTGCTGCAGGCGGGCGAGCGTCTCCTCGTACTGGCGCAGGTGGTCCTCGAGCCACTCGTCGGACTCGGTGCGCATCTTGACGATGCTGTCTTTCAGCTCGGCGATGGCCTCGCTGCGGACGTCGAACTGGTCCTGCTTGCTCTTGAGCTCCTGCACGATGCCGAAGAAGGAGGTGGCCTGTTCGCGGCGCTCGCGGGCCTCGCGCTGGACGTCGTCCATCTGGCGGGTCAGGTCTTCGCCCTGCTCGCGCAGGTCGTCGATCTGGGTGTGCAGGGCGGCCAGGTACTTTTCGGCGCGCTGGCCCTTTTCCTTGGCGTCCTTGTTGGCGGCCTCGAGCAGCTTGAGCTTCTGCAGCTCTTCGCCCTGCTTCTTGCGGACGACCTTGAGGTTGTCAATGGCCTTTGTGTACTTCATGGCCTCGAAGATCTCGTCGAAGCGCTTCTTGAGGGCGGCCGGCTCGCTCATGGGCCAGAGGGACTCGTCCTGGTGGCAGAAGATGACGGCATCGAGGATGGCGGGCGACACGCCGAGGCAGTTGGGCACGAGCTCGTCGAGCTCGCCGACCTTGTTGGACAGGACGGTGCGCTCGCCGTTGTTGTAGATGACGAGCGAGCCGTCGAGGGTCTTCATGGCGCGCTGGGTCTTTTTCATGGTGAGCTGCAGGCTGCGCGTGACCACCATCTTCTGGCCGACGGTGGACTGGAAGGACAGGCGGACCTGGGCGAGGACCTCCTTTTCGCCGCATAGCTGCGAAGCGAGGCGTGGTTAGCGATGGCAGAGAGAGAGGAGAGGAGAGAGAGAAAGCAAGAGGGGGAGAGAGAGTCGGGCAGCCACCTTTGGGTCGTGAATGAATGCGCCGCCTTTGCTGTTCGGAGGCTGCTCGCCTGTGGTGGCATATTTGAGGGTCTCGATAATGGTCTAGACAGTCAGTCGCCGGGTCCAGGCCGGGTCCAGGCCGGGTCCAGGCCGTATCCGAGGTCGGGCCCGAGGTCGGGCCGTGAGATGTGGTACGCACCGTCTTGCCAGAACCGTTGTATCCGACAATCAGCGTCAGCGGTGTGTTGAACTGCATAGACTCCTGGTTGGCCGGGCTGAAGGAGCGGATGCTGTAGGGTGTCAGCGGCGCGAACGACGAACCGTCGGATGTTTGCCAAAGGGCGGAAACCAACTCACCCCCGGATGGCGAGTTTGTCGATCTTTGCTGTTGGGTTCGAGCGAGGGGGTTAGCTCACGGGGAGGACTACGGACGAGCAGGTGTATACGCACACCTGGAATGGCATTAGCAAGCGGGTCAGGGGGTTGGAGAGAAGGGGGGGAGCAGGAGAGAAGCAGGAGAGGAGCAGGAGAGAAGCAGGAGAGGCAGAAGAGAAGCTGGAGGAGACGAGAAAAACGACGGGAACTTGCATCGTGGCGGTGGAGAGGCTCCCTCGGGGGAAAGCGATCAGAAGACGCGGCCCATGCGATCGAAGCAGAAACCGGCAAGCTTCGTGACGCCGAGATGTGGTTGGCGGAGCGAAGACGGTTGCGGGAGCGACACGCGGTCGCCGTTGGCCGAAACGGACTGTTCGTGATCGACGCTGGACGAACAACGCGATGCCGCTCTTTAGCAGCGCGTGTCTGCCTGGCGCACAGCGCGGGCTCACGGGACCTGGGAGCCACACAAGCGCACTGTGCGCTGCGGGGCGGCGTTGGCGCCGCGAGCTCGCCGTGCGCACACAGTATGCGCACTGTCCTTGGGTCGTCGGACGGCGCGCGCGCACGACGGCTGGACTGTGTGGTCGAGGCTCCGCGACGCGCTGTGGCCGGCGCGCCGCGCCCAGTCTGCAGTAAGATACGTGTGCGATCCGCATGGCCAGCACCGCATGCGGTCGACGCCGCCGAGGGGCGTCTGCGCCAGCCCAGCACCTGGTCTGGCCTGGTCTGGCCTGGTCTGGCCTGGTCTGGCCGGGCGCCAGTCACGCTGTTCCAGGGCAACTGGCCAGGCCTTCCCCGACCCTGTCTTCCCCGTCTCCACCAGCGAAGAGCCGGATAGCTCGTCCTCACCCCTCCTCCCCCCCCCCCCCAACGGCCGTCCGTATCCCGTCGTCGGCTGCCCTGGCGGCCCAGAGACGCATTGGACGGGCCCAGTCGCTGCTCTTGTCCGCCTCTGGCTCCGTGCTCGATGCCACCAGCACATGCGGCGGTCGTATTGAGCCTTGGGCGTTGCAGCAAACCGGCCCCGTCGTCTCCCACGGCAGAGCCATATTAGGCCGCGCGCTGGGACAGGACAACTGAGCCCCACTAATCCCGCCGTTGCAGCCTCTCCTTAGCGCGTCTGCGCCCTCCCCTCGCCCCACCCCTTGCCCCCCTGTAATGCAGCTGTACGACGTATCTTTCGACAGCTGCACGGCAGCTGCACGACGTAGCCAATGGGGGGAAGGAGCGACAGGGGTGTTTCCGGCATTTCAACGCTGCTCTGGGTCTGTCCAGCTCTGTCACCTTGGCTTCTCCCACCACAAGATGGTGATATCTGACCTTTGCGACCTGCCGTCAGACCTCGTCCTCGCCTGCTGCCATTCGCCATCCGCGATCCGCGCTGCCCACACCACAGACACACCACAGACACACCGGCACGCCACCCGCCCGCTGCGTCCGCATCCGCATCACGGCTTCCATTTCCCATCCGGCCGTCTCCCCCATCCGCTTCCCTTTCCCCCTCTCCCTCCCCTCCCCTCCCCTTCACCCCCCGCCCTCGCCGCCGCTCCATAGCATGTGCCAATTCGGCCCTGTAAACGCCTCCACTGCCCGGCCGTGCCGCTCCCTCACGACGGTCCAGCGACGGTCGTCCCCGGCCTTGTTCGGCTGCCCTCTTGCTGCCGCTTCTCGCCCGCTGTTCCGCGTGCCTGGACGGCGGTAGTGTCCGCACGGCGTGGCGGTCTTGCGTTTTGCGT
Source organism: Ophiostoma pallidulum (assembly GCA_019925425.1). NCBI lineage: Eukaryota > Fungi > Ascomycota > Sordariomycetes > Ophiostomatales > Ophiostomataceae > Ophiostoma > Ophiostoma pallidulum. Next base: position 75,911 of record JADHKO010000145.1, read on the forward strand.
TTTGCGTTTTGTGTTTTGCGTCTTGCTTCTTCTTCTTTTTTTTTTGTCTTCCTTGCCAGCCCTTGTGTGGCTCGCCAGCACGGTCCGGCCATGTCACACGAAGCACCCCGCAGCGGCGACTTCTTCGGCTTCCACAGCAATGGCAACGAGGGACAGACTATGCTGGGCAGTGGCCAGGCGGTGGGCATCACGGCGGCCGCCGCTGCGGACCCTGCTGCCCTGTCCCAGGACGATGCCATGATGCTCTTCTTCAACGACCCGCTCTCCTTCTTTGGCAACTTCGACAACGCGCCAAACGGTCTGGACGACAACGCCGACAATGCGTCCGGCGGCCTCCTCAGCCCGACAGCGTCCATGTTCCCCCCTCCCTCCGCTCTCCCGCCGCCGCCTGGCTTCGACGCCGCCGGTATCGGAAACCCTGCCGGCAACCCTGCCCAGTTCGCCGTGGAGCCAGACGCGGCCGATGCGCCCATGGGCAACCCCAGCGAACCGTGCGCAGGGCCGCAGCCCGTGGACAGCTGTAGCCAGCAAAGCCAGACAGCCGCCACCACCACCACCACCACCACCACCGCCGCCGCCGCTGGCACATTAACAGAGTTTACGCGCCGCAAGAACTGGCCCGCCAAGGTCGTCGAGGAGCTGTGCGATCTGCTGCAGATCATCGAGCCCAACGGCCGCATCAAGTTCACGTCCCCAAACGTCGCGGCCGTCCTCGGCTACACCGCCGAGGAGGCCGTGGGCCAGTCGCTCTCGGACCTCGTGCACCCGGACGACCGCTTCGTCCTGCTGGCCGAGCTCAACGCCTGCATCGCCAACGGGAGCGTCCTGCGCATGTACCTCCGCCTGCGGAAGAAAGACGGCGCCTACGCCGTCGTCGAGACCGTGGGCCATGCGCACATTGCGCCGTCGCGCTTTGCGCCGAACCCGTCGAACAAGTCGGCCTTTTGCCAGGCCGTGTTCCTCATGTCCCGGCCCTACCCGACCAAGAACGCCAAGCTTCTGGATTCCTTCCTCGAGCACAAGATGGAGAACGAGCGCCTGCGGCGCCGCATCGAGGACCTGCGGCGCGAGGAAGAGGAAGCGTCCGAGGACCGCGACGACGACGAGTCGTACTCGCAGAGCCACAGCCACAAGTGGCGCCAGAGCCTGGACGCTCGCTCGGACGTCGCGCCGTCCGATGCGACGGCCAGTGCCTTGGTCGGCGGAACGGCTGCTGGCCCGCCACCACCCACCGTGCTCTTCCGCGCCGGCTGGGGCGAGCGCCTGGATGGCGTCTCCGCCATGCCACCGCCGCCCATGGCACCTCCCAAAGCGGGCAACGTGGCCGGCGGCGGCGGCATGGGACTCGGGAAAAACGTGGCGCTCACGCGCGAGAACCTCGAAGGCATTGCGGCACGCCGGCCCGACTCGCTGCACGACAAGATGGCGCGCTACGAGGGCATGCTGGGGGGCTCGAGCAGCGCCGCGGGCGGGGCGAGCGCCGCACCGGCCGGGAAGCGGGCAGGGTCCGTCGGCATAACCACGCACGCAGACACGATCGAGATGCTGACCGGGCTTCGGTACCAGGAGGGCGAGCGCAGCCGGGGCCTGTCGACGGGGAACCGCAGTCCGCGGCTCATCCGGGGCGATGCGGGCATTGCGTTTTCCCTGAACCGGGACCAGCGCGCCGGCGAGAAGAAGAAGAAGATCCGGTTGGCGGAGGAATACGTCTGCACCGACTGCGGTAAGTTCTGCCGGGGGGGGCAGGAACGAGACAACGTCAACAAACCATGTTTTCCTTTTCTGACCACTCAACAGGCACTCTGGAATCCCCCGAGTGGCGCAAAGGGCCGAGCGGGCCCAAGACCCTGTGCAACGCATGCGGTCTGCGCTGGGCGAAGAAGGAGAAGAAGGAGAGCAAAAAGGCAGCGGCCGGGGCCGGGGCCGGGGCGGGGGCCGGGGCCTCGGCATCGATAGGCTGATGCTTCTGCGCGCTCTCTCTCCCTCTCTCTTCCCTCCCAACCTTTTCTTCGATTCTTTTTACGAGCAACGATTTTTCTCTTTCCTACGTTGATACTGGAGGTCGCCTGTGCGTTGAAACCTGCGGTCCGTCTGGGTGGACGCCCGGCGTGTGTGCCGCTCCGTCTTTTTTTTTCTTTCGCTCCTGGAAAACGGATTTGTTCTTTGTTTGATACACTGGTCATGGTAACTGTTTTGGGGGGGGGCAAGGTCCTTGGGTACACGACGGAAGGGCTTTGGCGGGAGCTTTTGTTTGTCAGTGTTTTTTTTCTTTTTTTCTTTTTTTCTTTTTTCTCTGCTCTTTACCTCCACGGGATATACATACATACACGGTAGTTTAGGATGGGGGTTTCTTTTCTTTTCTTTCTTTTCTTTCTTTTCTTTCTTTTCTTTCTTCTTCTGTACAAAGCACACGGCTGGCATGCATGGAAACGGACCGGAACAGGGAATACGAATTTGTTCTGGCGTAGCATTTGCCTTTTGTTTCTTCTTCCTCCCCCGTCTCAAGAGAACAGCAGCGCAGACGTGTGAGCCTGTGAGTCTTGCCTCTTGATCCTTGAGCCTTGAGCTTCAGCTGCCCAACCGCCCGCCGCCTTGCCACCTGCTGCTCCACTTTGGCCGCTTAGCTCCGTCCCCGAGCTGAAAGACTAGGGACCGCACGTTTCAGCTCGTCCAGGGTCGGGTTTCGTCTCCGGTGTGCCTTCCCTCTGTTTGCCAAGACTTTTGCTGGCAAAACGGCTTGCGAGTACGACGCACTTGCCTTTGGTCCAATTGGCGGTTGGCCGCCCTACTCCGTTCTCCGTCCGTGTTGACTCTTCTGGGTTGCTCTTGCTGTTGCAGACAGAAAGGCGCCCCAGATGGCGGGAAAGAGCAGCAGAGGAGGCCGTGTGAACAGAACCACGACCGACGCACTGTATTATTATCACTGCCACACGGACTGCGCCTGGGAAGGCGCGTGGGAGAGCCCGGAGAAGGAAAGAAAGCCCCGCACACGTCATCAGCTGCGGAGTACTGTTCTTGACCCCCCCCCCATTGTCACTAGCATCAGAAGGAAGGGGGTGAAGAGGAATAAGGAACAAGAAGAGGAAAAAGTAGAAAGAACGACCGAGTCGATCCACCTTTGCCCCTCCCCTCCTTCCCTCCCTCTTTCCGATCTTGTGCCCCTCTTGCATCTCTTGTCGCCGTTCCATTCCGTACATAAAGATCTGACGCGCCATCTGCCATCGTTCCCCCCCCCCCCCCTCCTCCCCCCCCCATCAAAACGCAAAGCCAAGCCGCTTGCTCTTTCCCTCGTATCGACGCATCTCACATCACCAGGCACGGGACCAGTTCTCTCCACTCTCAACTCCTCCCTCTCTCCATCTCGACCTTTCAAAATGTGGGGCGGCGACGACGACAACAGACAGAACGGTGAGGACCTCTTGTAGCATCCAACCCTCGTTGTACCGGGGCGCCCCAATTCCATTGTGTGCATGCGGTTGCTAACGCCCCAGCAGAGTACGGTGGCGGTGGTTAGTTCTCTTCTTCTTTTCCGCTCCTTGGAACGCCGCGACGCAACCAACCAACCCCCCCCCCCCTTCTTCCCCAGTTCTCCTTTTTTCTCGGTCTAACCTGTCAACAATAGGCCAAGGCCAGGGCCAGGGCGGTCGTCACCAAGGCCGTAACCAAGGCGAGGGCGGCCAGTACGGCGAGCAGCAGCAGCAGTACGGCGGCGGCCAGCAGGGCTACGGCGGCGGTCAGCAGCAGGGCTACGGAGGCGGTCAGCAGCAGGGCTACAGCGGCGGCAACCAGCAGTATGGTGGTGGCAACCAGCAGTACGGCGGTGGCAACCAGCAGTACGGCGGTGGCAACCAGCAGGGCTACGGCGGCGGAAACCAGCAGTACGGCGGCGGCAACAACGAATATGGTGGTGGCCAGCAGCAGGGCGGCCAGCAGTATGGTGGCGGCCCGGCCGGAGGCAATGGTGAGTCGGGGGAGGGTTAGAAGGAGCGGGCGAGGCGGCGAGAAAAGACCCCACTGGTTTTGATGGCTAGACTGGATGGATGGATGCTGACGCGCTGCCACTTGCAGCGACCCACGGCGGCAGCTACCCGGCGGGCGGCGGCTACAGCCACGACCAGGACGACGACCTGAACGGCGCGGCGCATGCCGCGACGCAGCACAACGGCGGCGGCGGCGAGAGCCAGAGCTACTACGGCGACATCCTCAACAAGATCGGCGGCAACAAGGCCAACCTCGCCAACCAGGACCTGGACGAGGACGCGGCGGTGCAGCACCACCAAAAGTACTTTGGCGGCCAGAGCGACGGCAGCGCGGCGACGGCGAGCGGCATGGGCAGCGCAGCCGCCATGCAGGCGCTCAAGATGTTTACGTCGGGGTCCGGCAGCAGCGGCGGCAGCAGCGGCGGCAGCGGCGGCCAGAGCCAGTTCATCGGCATGGCCATGAGCGAGGCCAGCAAGCTGTTCGACAGCCAGAGCTCGCAGGGCAACGTGGCGTCCGGCGCCAGCAAGCAGTCGGCGGTCCAGAAGGCGGGCGAGATGGCGCTGCAGATGTTCATGAAGAGCCAGGGCGGCGGCGGGTCGAGCGGCGGGTCGAGCAGCGGGTCGGGCGGCATTGGCAACCTGCTGAGCTTGGCCAGCAAGTTTATGTAGACGCGGTCGTTTGGGGAACGAGAAAGGAAGGCGAACGGCCAAGAAGAAGGATCGCCAGTTAACCAACCCCCCCCCCCCCCCCCCCCCCTTTGCTCTCTTCCCCCAAAAATAAAAAGAAACGCCTGGCCGAGGCAATGATTCATTGCATAATCACGATTGTTCCGTACATGATTATGGTAGAGAGCGCAGCCCCTAGCGGACCTCGGTAGAACGGGTTAGCGCCTCGCGGGGAAAGCTGGGCAGTCCGTGCCGATCTGGGGAATGCTGGGCCACAGCCGCCTAGAAATAGAACCAAGGCCTGGTGGCCATCCCAAGTGAGATACTACTACGGAGTACACGGGCGAGAGAAGCAAACAGCACCCCAGAAACCCGCAGCAAACCCACGCACACCACGCACCATGAGCTACGAAGACAAAAGCACGGCGCCCGTCGCCGACATCCCCCTGCCGGAGTCGTATGCGACCTTCCGCCTGCCGGACATCCGGTTTGCGCACCACCCGGCCGACGCCGCCGCCGTGACGCCCGTCGTGCTCGTCATCCTCGACCGGCCCACGGCCAACAATGCGTTCACGCCCGACATGGCGCGCTCGCTGATCACCGCCTTCGGCCTGCTGTCGCGCGACGTGCGCGTGCGCTGCGTGGTGCTGACGGGCGGCGACGCGCGCAACCGCACCTTTTGCGCCGGCGCCGACCTGGCCATCGGCTTCCCCACGGGCAGCGACACGCGCACCAGGCACCGCGACTCGGGCGGCCGCGTGTCGCTCGCCGTGTACAACTGCCACAAGCCCGTCATTGCCGCGCTCAACGGCAGCGGCGTCGGCGTCGGCATCACCATGACGCTGGCGGCCGACGTGCGCATCGCCAGCGACCGCGGCAAGTACGGCTTTGTGTTTGCGCGCCGCGGCCTCGTCATGGAGGCGTGCTCGTCCTTCTTCTTGCCGCGCCTCGTCGGCCAGTCCGCCGCCGCCTACCTGACCACCACGGGCGCCGCGCTGCCCGCCGCGCACAAGATGCTGTCGCCGCTGTTTGCCGAGATTGTGGCGCCGGACCAGGTGCTGCCGGTGGCGCTGCGGCTGGCCGAGGACGTGGCCACCAACACGAGCCCCGTCAGCACGCGCGTCATGAAGGACATGCTGTACCGCGGGCCGGACTCGCCCGAGGCCGCGCACCTGCTGGAGAGCCCGCTGCTGTTCCAGCGCTTCCAGAACCGGGACCTCCAGGAGGGCATCGCGAGCTTCAAGGAGAAGCGGCCGCCCAACTTCCAGGGCACGATGGAGCAGGACGCGCCGGTGGAGTGGCCGTGGTGGGACACGCAGACTTTGGAAAAGGCCAACGACGCGGGAAAGGCCAAGTTATGAAGGGAAGGGGGAGAGGGGGCCCGGGGGGGGGGGGGGGGGGGGGCCCGGGCCATTTCCTGTTACTTGATTCCACCTGTCAGCCCCTTCCCAGTGCGCGCAGTGTTCGCACGGAAAGCGCGCTGGGGTG